>MU224998.1:414705-426098 GCA_018584345.1 Thuja plicata | reverse complement strand
CATAATAAGCCTCAAATTTTGAATTGTAGTGTTGTTATGCCAAGATTTTGAAGGAATCTCAAAGCATTGTTATGCTACCCATTCCTTCCTAGCTTCATACACACTCCATTAGTCACTTTCTTACATAATTATAATTCTTATTTTAGACTAATATGCATAGTTAAATAGTTGTTTTTAAACTAAATCTTTCATGCTAGGTTGTTTATGTCACTGCTATGCCGCATAATCTGAGGGCTTTTATGTTATTTTCTACACTCATCCTAGTTACAAAGAAATAAGTCGATGTTAGGTTTTTATATGCTAATTAACCCTTGTTTCTCACTAACATAATGACTTATTAAAGTGTTGTGTTGCAGATAACAGGTGCACAAATATACACACACATTTACGACGCCCATCGTGGGGCTTGATTTCCAACTTGGCCTTATTTTGTATCACCTTTTCACTAATTTGCATGCCCAGAATTCTGTTACAGGGTCATTTTTGGTCATTCAGGATTGCATCCGGGATATGCCCTCACACCACAGCAAATGAGGCTCGCATCCGGGATTTCTCAGACCATTTTTCATTTAGGATCACATCTGGGGAGCAAGCTATCGCATCTAGTAAGGAAGGGCGTATCTAGTTTTGTGTCATTTTCTATCTTTCTGGATCACATTTGGTGAAAATTTTAGTGAACTACTTTGCCTAACCACTAACGTTTGCGTGTTTTGACATCTGTGATCTTTTGAAAAGCTTAACGATTATTTGTAGCTTGACATTGACTATTTTTCATGGGAGTTTCTACATGACAAACTAACTCAGTTTTTCAGGTTGCCCAACCCCCATCTTGACCTCTATTTACTTGCTTTAAACACTAAGATACATTTTCCAATCTATCACTAAACTAACTAGAGGACTATGTTGTTTTCCTTTTAAGGAAAATTAGAAACTCACACATCAGTTTAGGGGTTGAATGGAATTTGGAGTTAACTAAAAAAGAAATTAAATCGTATAATTCTTTTGGGATCAGTAAATGAACAACACAAATCACTAAATCTTATGGATCAAAGAACAAGATCAACTGTTTAATTCATTTTTGGGACACAAAAATTGAACAAGCAAACTCACTAAATATTGTGGCTAATTGAACAAGGCAAATCTACTTTCAAGCATAGTATTTTTGTTAAAATAGGAACATCTAAATTAGGCACAACATTGCTTGAGGGAAAGAACCACTTTGCTTGATTCTATTTTGGGAGAAAATGCCTTAGATTAGGAGAGTATGCTCTTCTTCTTTGGAAGAATCAGAAATCTAGATATCCAAAGCTCACCAATCTTTTGTATGTATATTCAATAGTAGAGGGCCTTCTGATTGAGGAAAAAATCTCCCGGGAATGACCCAAGTGAGGACAGGTTTTAAGCCAACCCTTCCAACTCACTATAAATAATTTCTTCCTTGTAGGCTAAAGCCTTGAAAGATGGAGCCGGTTTTGTTCATGGAATTTTGACATCATTCCTTAAACATGCTTGGGTATATGTAGAGCGGAGCCACTTGAATCTTTCTTGTGAGACTGCATATATCTAGGTACTCATAGGGCTATACGTTTGAATTTTTCCTTGTGCAATTCTATGGGGGATGATTTTGAATAGATTGCCCAATAATCTCCAACAAATTCAACTGAAAGAATTCCTATTTGACCCCCGAAAGGGTGATAATCTTTGTGCAAGGCAAAAATTAATTGCCCCAAGACACTCATCATATTGTTCGCTCACTTGCATTTGGAGTCGGCTGATACAACATCATGACTAGAGCCACTGCATGCTTGGTGATGGCTTTATTCTGATTAGCATTTGAGTGTGTACCTTTGTTAATGAGCAAAGATTTTCATCCTCCATCTAGAGAAATAGGAAAAATATGAGTGTCTATTTCACCCTCCTAACAAATGCAAATATGTTTGACTTGCTTGAAAAATCACTAAAAAGATAAGGTCCTTCAAACAAGCAACAATATTCAAACCTTTAGATACATGTGTTTTTCACTCACCAACAAGTCTCCAAACATGATCACAGATCAGACAAATTGCATGAACTTCCAAAAATGCAAATTTCAAAACTGACAAAAACTGATGAAAATATCATAAAATCACATCCTGGATTTCCCAAATCACATCTGGTATTTGGGATCACATCCGGTATGCTAGCTTGCATTTGGTCAGCACACAGTCACATCTAGGATTTAGGCTTGCATCTGGTGTCATCAAAGGCTCGCATCTGGGATCTCACATCTAGGACAATGGGTACTTGCAGAAGTCTTTCCTAGAAAGTCATAGTTGAATAGGATACCCTTTTGGCTCTTTATCTGGTTCCTATTGTCTTTTCTGGTCTCCCTGTTGAAATTTCAAAAAAAAATTCAAAATGTGTACCTTGCATGCTTAGTCAGTCTTTAATGATCGGTTCAATATGTGTGGTCTACCCACTTTCTACTAACAACTTGGTTCCCAAATCACTATCATGGCATTCTAACCCTCTGATGCTAGAGTCATTTATGTCCACCAACCATAAACAGTTACTCTTACCTAGACACACCCACTTGAACAACCTGAAATCCTCACTTGCACTATTGGGAAACATTGACAAAGTTGAGAAACAACTTTATGGTTGACATGAGACACAACAAGTACACGTCTAAAGGATCAAAAGTGCCTCCTAAAACACCACACTTTCAAGGATAAACTTCTCATAGTTCCCTACTCAATCTAGATTCCCCGCAAATGTATAGCGACACTCGCAGATGGAGTGAGGCTTTTGAGGAATATAACGATGGAAAAAACCAAAAGCCGAAAGATAAAGATGAGGAGGAAGGACCCAAATTTGAACATGGACCATTTGGATCAGATAGTGAAGGGGAGATCCCCAAGGAGGAGTACAAAAAACTCAAACAGAGTAAGAGGTTCCACAAAATATTGGAACAGATAATTGATGATGATAAAGAAAAGTACTTCCTCCATCTAGCATCCGCAGGTGTCAAATTACCCAAGGATTATGATGTGGAAAAACTCAAAGAAAAGGAGGTACCAAATCCTATATCTATTCTCATGAAAAAAACTCAATTTGATGCAAATAGAGCTCACAAACCTCAAACAAGAGAAAGAGAAGCCCAAAACAAAATACACTTTGGACACTATTTGTCCATTTCCTTTTGACAAGAGTATCACTATGGTCCCATTTCCTCCCAACGTGGCAAGACCCAAGTATGAGAAGTAGATGGGAGAAACTAACCCACATGACCATGTGAGGGAATTTTGTGCTCTAAGCATAGAATACATGCATGAACCTACATATCTCATGTGACTATTTCTAGGAAGCCTAGGGGGAATGCCATGGAATGGTTCTCAAAACTAAACCCTAAGGTCAAGAAATTTGAGGAGTTGATCCAACGATTCATCCAACATTACTCCTATAACATCCAACATGAAGAGACTATGATGGATCTATGTAATACCAAACAAAAAATTGGTGAATCATTTACACACTTCCTAAAAAGATGGAGGAAGATTTTTGCATGGTATTCAAGGGCCATTCCCAAAATAGAGAAGATGGAGATATTTGTTAATAATCTAGTGCATGAATTGAACTATGCTTTACAAATGCAAGACTCTCCAAGCTTTGAAAGAATGATTATAAATGCCCTTTGTATTGAGGAAGTCATGGTCAAAAGGGGAGAGATCACCCTTCAAAATAAAAACAAAACCAACAACTCCACCTCCAAACCTAAATGGTGGAAGCAAAATGAGAATGTTGTTAATGATAGAGTAGTTGATGCCTCTAACATTAATCCTAAAATTGAGGTGTTCAATCTAACCAACAGCATGCAAGCAAGCAAGGTTGCTAAGGTCATGAACCCCATACCCAAAGAAAACAATTATAATAACAAGGGTCGGACATGGACTTCAAAACCCCAAAGAACATTCACTCCTTTAAGAGAACCTTTTGAGACTATTTTGAAAACACTATTGGATAACAAAGTTCTTACAATCCTAGACTCCAATCCATGGGAACCGATGGTCATGCCCAGATGGTGGGATGATAATTCCTATTGTGTCTTCCACAAAAACAAGGGACACAAGACTAATAATTACCTCAAGCTTAAACATCTCATCCAAGACCTCATTGAAGGAGGTAAGAACAAAGTAGATGGACACACTACCAATGAGGATCATACATCATTCAAAAAACCTTTTCCTAATTATGATCAAGGAGAAACATCTAAAGGGAAGAGTAATGAAGTAAACTACACCTATTCCAAAAATGATAATGTGATCAATATGTTAAACATTAAAACCAAATCTATCAATGTGGTCACAGTCAAAGGTGTCTCATTCCACTCAAATGCTATAACACGGAGCCAAGTATAGGTCACGATCAAAGGACCTCCAAAACCAACCTCGACATCCAAGGTTCCTATCATAACTATCTCTAAACCAACAACAAAACACGTGGTTAATATTCCTGGAGAAAAATATGAGTTGGTAGACCAATTGCAATGAACCTCTGCCAAAATTTCCATTTTTGAGTTTCTCAAGATATCAATAGTACATAGGGAAATCCTAGAACAAGCTCTACATGCTGCTAACATCCCAAAGGATATTGATATAGACAAGTTCCAAGTGATGGTCAATCACATCTCAGCGTCGCACTACCTCTCCTTTTCTGAAGAGGATGATAAATCATTGACACATCCACATAATCAACCTCTCCATATCGAAGTCCTAATTCATAGATCCTGTGATAGATGCATGTTGATAGATGAAGGTGCATGATTGAATATCTGTACACTTGATCTAATCAAGATACTGGGTCTCTCAGAACAAACAATTGACTCTATAAGCAAGATAACCATCAAAGCTTATGATGAGGAAGAAAGATCCTCAAGAGGTCTTATTGTTCTACCTATCAGAGTTGAACCAATTGAGAGGAACATCATATGTCAAGTTCTGGATCTACCATTATCCTATAATATCCTATTGGGGAGACCATGGATTCATGAAATGGAATCTATACCATCCACTTACCACCAATGCATAAAATTCCCACATAATATGGTGGAAGTGACGATTCCTGCAGATGCTAACTACACTTGTAATAATATCAAAGAAGGTAGCATGATCCCGCGCAAAAAAGAGGCTATGGATGCAGTAGATCTTGAAACCACCAAGGACATGGTTATGAAGAGTTTTAGCAAAACCTTAAAACTTGAATAAACAAGTATGGGAGAGTACAAGCTGGACCTGACCCCCTCACTGACAGAACTTTCGGTGTCACCAAGATCCTATGGAAAACCTTCCTCGACATTCACACCTACAACATCCAAAGAGCCAGAATTAAACAAAGAAACTAGCATGGTAAAGGCATCCACATCTTATTCAGATAATAGAGAAGAACAGACAGTCTTGGACTAGCTTTACAAAGGAGAACCAGTAGAGGCTGAGGTCAAACATGTAAAGATATCCCCGAAACAGTATGGAAAGGGATATGATTTCCTGAAGTAGATGGGATACAAAGGAAAGGGACCTCTAAACAACATAGGACAAGGAATTATTGAACCTATACCCTTGGAGTTTCAGAATACTAGAGACAAAATAGGACTGGGTTTTAATGCCAAAACTGATAAACCCACTTTGAAAGAGAGTCCACTCTCAGATAAAGGGAGTGATGAAAAAGATGAGCTAGAGTAGTGGTCCTATGAGAGATTGTTACATATTGGCACATAGGACCCAAACTACCAAGGAGAATGCTATGTACCCAGCTTTGAGGTACCACAAGATTTGCATACCCCTTTGTTATCAAAACCTCCCATTCAAGAGGTAGGAGACACCATAGCCACAATTACTCAAGAGACACCCTAATAGCAGGATTTACATCCTAACTGAGGGAAATTGGTCACCATTTCATATGTCCTAGATCTACCACACTTTGATCCCCAGGTAGCTAACCAGGTGCATCAAATAAATATTGTTGAATACTTGAACAAATCCGATGATGAGGTCACAGACTCTCATGATTATGAATGGGAAGAGCTATCTATTTCCACTAAAGATATTGGAATAGATAAAATTCACATGTTTGTGTCACCTTCAGCTCCTCATAAACAATCTGACACTCCTCCCAATGACACTGATAATCCTGAAGTAGAAGAGGAGTTCCTTCCCCCAATCATCGATGAAGAAACTAGTGAATACATAAGTCTAGAAGAATTTCATAGGCTACAAGCAAGAAGCCTCCTTTTACCTGAGAGATGATGATGAGATCTCTAATGACAAGTCACTAGAGTTTGGTCCACATATAACTAACAGTGACCCTTTTAACATCGATCTCACTCTTATTGATCTAAATATTGAAGAATATAACTTAATAGATCGCTTCATGTCGGTTAATGGTCTTGATGCTAGCGCGATGTTGTCCTTCCCAGAATTTGACTCCCTAACATTGGTACTTATAGACCTAATTGATTGGACTAAAATAGATCCTACTCCTATCCTCGACTTTCCCAATAACCACACCCTAGCTTGTTATCTCAATTCTTGTGAACCTTACCCTTCTTCCACCAAAGCAAGGAGTGAGAACATGTCACAGGAGGATATCAAGTTTCTCAATCAAAAACTAAAAATTAAAAAGAAAAAGAGGACTGGTGGTGAAAACCACTCTGTGGCAGTATCAGATCCCAAAATAGTAAAGAAAAAATATGTATCCAATGGTGAAACCTCTCAGAGGTGCCAAAGGATGAGACTCTTGATATCCTCCCTGAACACTTTTAAGAAAGGTCTTCAGTACTGATTGAATCAACATAGCTAATAAATTTTGGCACTGTTGAAAATCCTCAAATAGTCCACCTTGTACAATCTTTATCAGAAGAGGAGAAGACATAGTTCATAGTGTTCCTGAAAGAGAAAAAGATCAACTTTGCATGGTCTTATACCGATATGCCAGGGCTGGATCATAATCTAATCATGCACCACTTATCTATAGCTCCCTGGATCAAGCCCATGAAATAGAAACTTAGAAAGATGCATCCTCATCTTGCATTATTAGTAAAAGTAGAGCTAGAGAAATTACTAAAGGCTAGATTTATCAGTCAGTGCCTATGTAGGATGGATCTCCAATGTGGTCCCCATATCCAAAATGAATAAGTCTATCAGGATCTGTACCGACTTCAGAGACTTGAAAAAAGCATGTTTGAAAGATGAATTCCCTCTACCTAACATTGACATGATCATAGACCTCATGGCAGGCTACCAGATGTATTCTTTAATGGATGGATTCTAGGGCTGTAACCAAATCAAAATTGCCCTAGAGGATCAAGAGAAAACTGCATTTACATGTGCATGGGGCACCTTTTGCTGTAATATCATGCCATTTGGGTTAAAGAATGTCAGTGCAACATATCAAAGAGCCATGACAACTATATTCCATGACATGATGCACAAGAACATGGAGGACTACGTGTACGACACATTGGAAAAATCCAAAGAAAGAGGACTCACATTGCTGACCTAAGAAGGATATTGGATCGAATGGAATAGTTCCAACTCAGACTCAACCCTAAGAAATGTGCCTTTGGGGTACAATCAGGGAAACTCCTAGGATTCATTGTTTTAGCAAAGGGAATTTAGGTAGACCCTGCTAAAATTAAAGCTATACTAGAGATGGCTCCTCCATGAAACATCAGTCAAATGAGGATGCTCCAAGGGAGACTTCAATCCATCAGGAGATTCATGTCCCAACTTGCAGATAGGGCACAACCCTTTACAAAATTACTACATAAAGGGTTTACCTTCAAATTGGATGAACATTGTGAAGTGAACTTCAAAGAATTGAAAGGATACCTGAATACTCCTATTCTTATGGCACCTATTCATGGAAATCCCTTACTCCTATACATTTCAACTACAACTACATACCTAGAAATATTTCTAGCTCTAGAAGATGAAATAAAGAAAGAAAGAGCTATCTACTACATTAGTAGAACACTGGTCGCCTATGAGCTCAATTATAGCATTATTGAAAAAGCGTGCTTAGCAGTTATCTTTGCATCACAAAAATTGAGGCACTACATGCTCTCACATACAATAAAGCTTATTGCTAAGATTGATCCTCTAAAATATCTCCTAAGAAGAACAACATTTATAGGATGTTTGACAAAATGGGTCCTGATTCTAAGTGAGTTTGACATTGAATATATAGAACGCAGAGCTATCAAAGGTTAGGCCCTTACAGATCAATTGGTTGATTCACCACTCCAGGATGACGAACCTTTGACAATTGAATTCCTTGTTGAAACAATCATGCACCTAACTGAATATCCATGGAAGATGTACTTTGACAATTCGTTTACTCAACAAGGTTCTAGAGTAGGGGTCCTATTTATAACTCCTCAGGGTTACAAGATTCCCAAATCTTACAAATTGATGTTTCCATGCACCAACAATATTTTAGAGTATGAAGCATTGGCAAATGGTCTTAAGCTTTCTATGGAGTGGAAGATTATAGAGTTACACGTGTATAGTGACTCCCGACTAATTATCAATCAAGTCAATGGGGAGTATCAAATGAAAGATAAGAAGTTGATGCCCTAAAAACAACTAGTTGATGACCTGAAGAAATACTTTATCTTTGTCACCTTCCAGCAGATACCAAGATTAGAGAACAAAGATGCAGATGCTATGGTCACCTTGCATCCATGTTACAACTGGAAGAACATCAGTTTTTCTATGACTTCTTGGTGAAAGAACTATCCTATCCTACCTTTGATGCCCCTAAATACTAGGTAATATGTTCTTTCAATGCCCCAAACCAATCTCGGTATGCCAATATCATTTCTTACCTTTCTGACCAAACCATCCCTAACAATCTATCTAGAAATGAGAAAAGATCCCTGATTAGGACAACATCCTGTTTCATCATTATAAATAACAACCTATATCGATGAGGTCTCAATAGTACACTTCTTAGGTGTTTAGAACTCAAAGAGTCTGATCTAGCATTAAAATAAGTCCAAGAAGGTGTATGTGGATCACACTCAAATGGATTTTCATTAGCAAAGAAACTGCTTAGAGTAGGCTACTACTAGCCTACCATGGAGAAAGATGCTATTCAGTTTTCTAAAGCATGTCATAAATGCTAGACATATGGAAATCTTATCCATGCTCCTGCCAGATAACTTATACCTTTTATAACACATAGGACATTTTAGCAATGGGCCTTTGACTTGGTTGGACAAATATATCCCAATTCTTCAAATGGACACAAGTTCATCATTACGACCACTAAGTATTTCACAAAGTGGGTCGAGGCCGTGCTGCTAATCAAAGCCACTGGCAAACAAGTGGCTATGTTTATTCTGAACTATATTATTTGTAGATATGGGATACCCTCAAAGAGAAGAGATTTCCACAATCCATGATAGAAACAAGTTAACAATTTCTGGATTTGATTGTGTTATGACACAATCAAATCCAAAAATTGTTAACTTGTTAATGGGATACCCTCTTCAATTGTAGCTGACAATTAGGGCCAATTTAAAAATCAAGACATTGATGACCTATGTGAATAGTTCCATATCACTCAACATTGCTCCTCAATATATTACCATCAAGGTAATCGACAGGCTGAGGCATTGAACAAAAATATTCTCAAGATCCTACACAGAACTGTGAGCAAGTCTGGCAGAGACTGGCATCTACAACTGAATCTGGCACTATGGGCCTATAGAACAAGCATCAGAACACCAACTGGAGACACACCATTTGCTTTAGTCTATGGAACTGAAGTAGTACTATGTATTGAGGTTAAAACCCCATCTCTGCAGATATCTTTACAAGGTCTGGTTACTGATGAGTAGTACCGCATAGATAGGGTAAATTCTTTGGACCTACTAGATGAGTGTAAAAAGTAGGTGTTTGACCACCTCAAAGTGTATCAAGCATGTATGTCTAAGGGGTGTAACAAGAAGGTCAAATCATGAAAATTTGAAGTGGGAAATCTCATCCTCAAAGAGAATACTAAGAACCAGCCTAACAAAGAGAAGAAAGGAAAGTTTGAACCTAACTGGCTCGGACCTTATGTTATCACTGCTGCTTTTGGGATTGGAGCTTATCAACTGGCTACACCTGAGGGAAATGTTCTTCCATATCCTATCAACACTCTACATTTGAAGAAGTTCTATGCTTGATGTTCGGCTAGCAGAGCCTATATAGTAGAAATTTCTTAAAAAATACCAAAAACATTCAGAAAATTGGTCTTGATGAAATCCAAAAACAATGGAAAAGGTCCTACAGAAAGGGTATCCTTGGTGAAAACCTGGCAAACTGATGAAGGGTGCTCCCCTTAATACCACAAACACATAATAGAAACAGAGAAGCAACAACAATTTGCAAGAACAGAAAATAGACTTCTTATTATCTCCATAAATGCGGAATTACAAATTTTCAGAATTACAATATGCAAAGCCACATGGGCATTCCCCTGACAATATTCTGTAGGAAAAAGCCTCGAATTATTACCCAGATCTACCCAGAACTATCCCAAACTACCTAAGACAACACTACGGGCCTTCTTTATATAGGCAATTTCCACCGCCCGAGAAGGTTCTAGAAATTTAACCCGTAGGGCCGACCAAAATTAAAATTATTTTATTTTTCAATTTAGTACATCAAAGTCGGCTCAAAATAACTTTTGAAACCCAAAAAATTTTGAAGGAAAATTATTTTCTGCTATTTCAGGTGGCCCAACTTCTGGAGACCATAAGTCATCACCAGTTGACCCGATTGACCATTATAACCCCATTTCAAAAATGCCACAAAGTGCTCTACAACACATAAATTAAGCAAGCTTCATTCCACCCAAGTTTCGACCTCATCCGGGGCCTCTAAAGCCTTCAAAACTGAGCTCGAAGTTTCTGTACCCTGTTTTCAATACCAAAAATTTTCAATATCTTCAAAACTTGACCTGATCTAGCCATGAAACTTTACTGGCAGGCTAATATGACTGAAATGAACTCCACATACAAAATCAAAACATTCTGAGATCGTATGACCAACTTAGTAAAAATAGCAAGTTTCCATAAATAGTAGCTCTGCACAAGGTAGCCCTTATTGAAAAGAAAATAGAAATATTTTTGGGTGATGCAAGATTTCCCTTACACCCAGGATGCTCCTGCATCAGACACCCAGGGTAATTTGAGAAGTGACCCTGTCACGCCTCAGGTGTGTAGAGGAAAACCAAGATAGTTAACCTCCTCCCTTGTCAGCCATGATGAATCTTCAACAGGTCATCCTTTCCACTTGACCAAATATTCTTCATATGTCATGTTCCTTGTGCTTCTACCAACACGACTGTCCAGTATGTCTTCAATC
>MU224998.1:388597-402799 GCA_018584345.1 Thuja plicata | reverse complement strand
GCTGAGAGCAATTTTGCAAATCTTGCAACTCCATGCATAGAGAGCTATGGATCGATTTGTGAGGGCTCATTCTTGAGTTTCCTTGCATATAAGGATTCATAGAAGTGCACTACTTTTTGAGTGTACACTGGGTAGGTACCATAAAATGCGACTACCTCAAACTGGGTCTATTTTGACAAAAATAATGATACATCAGTCTCCTATATACAACCAAAATATAAGTTCCTAATCAGCTAATTACTTCAAGGTTTGCGGCATGCAAACCGATCCAAAAGATTAAATTTCTAAGTCTCATAACCAGATGCAATTCTGAATCAGCAGGGTGCGATTTCCTTTGTTGGATATGATCCTAGAAATATAGGATGCGATGGAGACCATACTGTGCGATCCCCAAAATATGGGATGCGACCCTAAATATCGGGTATGACCTTTCAAGGATAGGGTACAATACAGAAGCAAAAGTCAATAAAAATGAAGACAAAAACAACACAACTAGATGCGATCTAGAGTATCCTAGATATGACATAGGAATCTAGAAAAACTGGATGTAATCTAAGGCATACCAGACGTGACATGGGTTTTACAAGTTGTGATCTAGAATACTAGATGTGATTCAAAATTCATTTGGCTATAAAAACTACAAAAAAGCATAAAATTGAATTTTGCAAAATTCACAAGGTAGGTTTACGAGCACTTACCAGAGGTGGGTAGTCGACCGGATGCTGATGTCAATGACTCATCTCAAAATGATGCCTCCTCATGGGGACTACCATCTTCTTTACAGAGCTCTCAAATTTACCATGGAGGAAAGTGAAAATGAATAGTAAAATGGTAAATTTTGAGGCCTATATTGGTCTTTTGAGCCATTTAGGAGTTCTGAAACTCCTCCCAGACAACTACAACTACATTTCTGTTCTCTTTTTGATCAATCAGAAAAAAAATCAAAGGTGTCTAGGATGTTTTCAGTAGCATAGTACCATTTTTATGACAGTTTCAAAAACTGCAAATTTGCATCATTTGTTCCAAAAATCTGTCAAATGCACATTTTATCATAAATCTTGGTTTGACATCTTTTTCTCAGTCTCACCACTCATATTTTCACATAATTAACTTGGTAATCATCTGTTTATTTTTAAATACACCTTTTTTCACTTATTCTACTCCTTTCTTTCTTACCCTAACCACTTCCTTCAAGTGATACATCATTTCGAATCGAGGGATTTATTCTTGTTCTTCAATTTCATTCCTGAGGGGGCATGATCACACTATCATTAAATAACATTAAAATGGCTTCATTATCAAACAAACTAGGGGCATAACAATTTCCTTGACTAAAGTCAGAACTGTTGGATACAAAGCTTTAATTCTCATAAGCTAGATATCTTGTGTTTCCTCATTTTAAAAGATTCTTATTAAACTCCTGGCAGCTTCTTACTGACTTTTGGAAGACAATCAAGTTCAGAATCAGTATTACCAATCTTTGAACGACAACCAAGTTCATAATTGGTATCTTTAAAAATATTTTATTTATCTTTGAACAACAACCAAGTTAAAAGATCAATTCTATCAGTTTGGTTCGATCAAGTTTGAGACTAATCTCATCAACATTTCATTCGACAACCAAGAATGGAATTCTCAATCTTTCTAAAGTCAAAATCAAAAACTTTCTTTGAATCAATGCGCTGCTGACACATCAATTCAAAGAGGGGCAAATGTAGCCACCTTAATTTGGTCTATTCTGACTATAGACCCTATTTTCCCTAAGTATGATCATACCCCCAATTATATCATGACAATATTACTTTGGCATAATTGTTTTTTAAAAATCAAATTTAATGTCCTAGGTGATTTTTATCACTGAATTATATTAACTATTATAGCCATACAATTTAAATCAATTTAAACCAATTAAATCAAATCAAATTCAAACATGGCTATAGTATTTAATTATAAGGAAATTAAATAAACCCCTAAATCAATTATCCACTTGCAAATAACCCATTCCCCTAGCCTATTTCATTTAATTAAAATGGCTATAGACCCCTTAATTATTAAAAAGTAATAAAATGCTTAAACAATTAATTCCTATATTATAAATGAATTAAATAAGTGTAATTCATTTCATTTATATTCCCTTAAACCCCAACCTAACCTATCTCAACCACTTCTACCCTGGGTTCTAACCGATCTCAACTTATTCCACCCTTGCTAATCTAATCCTAATTATAAATTCTACCCTAATCCACCTCCTAATGTTGTCACATTCCATTAAGGAATGATTAAAAACTCAAACCGCTTGAGAAAGTCAACTTTCTCAAGCATGACTTCTCTAAGGACCAACTTGCCAAGTTGATCCTTACACCCTCCCATGCCTCTTAAATGAATTTCATTAATGACCCATTAATGGATATTCCCTCTTGCTCATCCCTCATTAATGCCAAAGGAATTAATGGCTCTTACACTTGATTAATGACCTTAGGGGCTCCATTAATGAACCTTCTCTCTCTCTCTCTCTATAAATTGAAGGGATTTAGAGCTCATAATAAGCCTCAAGTTTTGAATTGTAGTGTTGTTATGCCAATATTTTGAAGGAATCTCAAAGCATTTTTATGCTACCCATTCCTTCCTAGCTTCATACACACTCCATTAGTCACTTTCTTACATAATTATAATACTCATTTTAGACTAATATGCATGCTTAAATAGTTAAGTAGTTGTTTTTAAACTAAATCTTCATGCTAGGTTGTTTATGTCACTGGTATTTATCATAATCTGAAGGCTTTTATGTTATTTTCTACACTCATCCTAGTTAGAAAGCAATAAGTCGATGTTAGGGTTTTATATGCTCATTAACCCTTGTTTCTCACTAACATAATGACTTATTGAAGTGTTGTGTTGCAGATAACAGGTGCACACATACACACACACATGGGTAACTAATTATTCTAATGAAGTTTAAATGAATAAGAAATAATGACAGTTGAGACAGATGCCTTTCTAAATTCCTTTTGGTTGGTTCTATTGGGTGTGTTAATTGTTGTGTCTTCAATTTTAGGATATATGATTTTGAACTGATAGATAAATGTTATGCGAAGGTTGATATCATAGTATTTCAAATGGGGAATATAAAGATACTATAGAAAAAAGCTTAAACCAAAACAATGATGTTTTTGTGTCAATTTATTAGACTACATTTTAATTTGTAATAAAGTTTGCTAGAGGCTTGCTTGGGTTCCAAGCATCACAACTACTTTCAAACATGGAAAGTACTCAAGGAGAACCTTCCCAGAATCGTATACTCCATTGAAAATTTTGTCTCAATCAAGGGTCTTTTGTGCTACACCATTGAACCTGGTGGACATATCTAGTATGGAGGAGTTTGGACAAGTTTAAGTACCTAACTATGAGGCTATAGTGTTAGGGAAATCAATGTCAATGTTCAATAACGGTTATGTCATATCCATGTTATATTTTTTGGTTGTGGAGGAACTCCCACATCATTTTGTAAGATACAAAACATTGGAAATAATTACAATTAATATGGTATTTGCAGCCAAGTTAGTGTGTTATTCTAGTTTGTTGACTATTTTGTAAGAAACAAAATATAAAAAATAGTTATGGTGAATATTGTATAATTTCTTTTTGGAAACATTGAATGTTGAAAACCATAGTAAAAGAATATTAAAAATATTTGTTTTTAAAAAATTATAATACATTTTTTCATATTGTCTCTGGAGAGACATTAGTTGGATTTAAACACATATTGTCTCACTAGAGACAATATTTAGGACTAAAGAAATATTGTCTCTAAAGAGACAAAACTAAAATTGTCTCTAAGAGACAAAATTATTTTTGTTTCATATTGTCTTATAGAGACACTTTTTTAAGACATATTTTAAGACACCTGGTTAAAGACGATATTTGAGACAATACACAACTTTTTTTTTGTTATATTAAGACAATTTATTAAAAAATTGTCTCAAAAATTGTCTCTAAACCCCCTTGTATGTAGTAGTGAATTTTTTTCCCCTTGAATACCATGTTCAGTTTTTTTTTATTATTGTATTATTCCAAAGAGTAGAATTGGATGTGACTTTACAATTAGAGTGTTCAAGAATATATGAAAACCTTGAGATCTGGTTTTCTAAGAGTTGATTTTTAAAGAGAGGGAGAAAGAAGATGTTCTCCTATTACATTTATTAGTTTGATCCTTTTGTATAGAATGATATAACTTTATGCGCCTAACTTATTAAACTTTTGAAGATAGACAATAGTTTGCTAAAGAAATTCATGATGATTCCTTTTGGAGTAAATAACCACTGTAAACACTAAATTGGACCTAGAGTTCCAATGTGAAGGAACATGGCATTCACATTTGATAATAAGATAAACATTTCTCTCACACGTTCCTTGCAAAATAAACCAAAATGTAAAGAGATTTATAGTTTAAATTCCAATTGGGTCTCATCCTATTTTGTGAGGACACGCCAATATTAAACATCAAGTCTATTTATACTTTATAATTAACATTGTATTATGCTACTAATCTATGTAATATTAATTGATAATTCAATTTATTTTTTAATGCATTACAAAAGTATCGTTCATGAATAACAATGCATTTCATATCAAAAGTGTGTAGCATTTAAGTTGCTGTTGTTTGACATCCTCAAGAGATGAAGGATTGGCTTTGTGCAACTTCACTTCATTGAAGCTCTATGCCCATCACAAAGCCAATATAGGTGATGTTGCCTTACGTTTCATGCAAGTATTTGTTGGGATGTCTCTAAAAGAGTCACCAATCACACATGATTCACTTTTGATGGTTCAAGATTCTGTCGGGTGTATTCCAATTTCATTTTCCCTAAGGTTCATACAAAAAGTGTTGAATGTTAGCTCTTTGACAGTATTAAAGAAACATATTAGAATAAAGTGTTGAATGTTAGCTCTTTGACAGTATTAAAGAAACATATTAGAATAAATAAATATACAAGATTATATTCTTTGCTCACTTTTTATCCAACCTATAGATAAGAAAGAAATATAATATATGGGGATGGAATTTTACCATAATGGTGTAGTGGAAGGATCCAACCCCCCCCAACTTACTAGATTCTCATTACTACACCTTCCTCCCTACACATTCCATAATATTTTAACAATGTCCATACTACTATGATCTTATCTATCCTATTCTCTTGAATGACCCCTACTTTTCAATTTCTTATTTCATAGTCACTCATTATGGATGTGGTTGACATGGAGGATGTGATGCCATAGTCCACCAAGCATGAGAATATTTATTCATAAAAAAATATATACATTTGTAGGTGATATTATTGTTTCTCCCTTTATTGCACAATGTAAGGTTTGTCTTTTTATTTTTAGTATGGTGATAGAACTATTATTGGCTTCTTCCATAAGATTTTGTTTCTATAATACATACTTTGGTATGCATTGTAAAATTTCACCTTAAATCACGACTATCTATTTTCTATACATTGTTTGGATTTTTTATTTTATGAAGATTCCTTCTTTTTTAGATCTATCATCTATTTATATTATGCTTGTTCTCATTGTTTAGCATAGTATTCTTTATCATCATGCTTTTTTTGGCATTATATTTCTAATTGGTATCCAATGTAGGAACAAATTATTACTTTAAAATATTATTCTACCCATTTAGAGCAACAAAAATTATTCCAACTAATCTTAGCACAACTCATTTCAACAAGCATTATCCCCCATAACTATTATAATTTTTTTTCCTAACATATTTCTTCACCTATAACATAAGGTTGTTTAGAATTTCATCACTTCTTTGGTTGGGCTATTCCTTATTTTTGGATATTTTAATCCACCTATTGTTTGGAATATTTATTTTTATCAAGGATAAAACAGGTAAAGAAAGGAAATTAAGATCAACAGACAAGCTTGGGATCTAAAGGCTCCCAGTACCACAAACATGGGTTTTACCAACAGGTTCCCACAACCTAAAACATAAGCTACTAGAAAATAACCATCAAGTAGCCAAAACCAATGAAAAGACAGAAAAAATACTCCAACCCAAGCCCTAATCAGGAGTCATCAAGATTTACCTTTGACACTACCCTTGTGCGACCGAAGAGTCATGTAAAAACAGGGCATGATGTCTTAGCCTTCTTGTGTGATGGGCAAGTGCACAAAGATGGGGGACCAAAAAGGGGGTATAAGATGCCACTTTTTTTTGAAATCAGATAACTCTAAACTTCAACGAGAAATTGAGGATAGTTACACTCAAAATTTTAAAATGTGACGAAAAAAAGAGTTGTTCTACAATGAATCTAGTTTGTGAAATACAAATTTATTTTAGAAATGGTGGAGATTAAGGCCCCCGAAAAGGGGGAGCACAAAAAGTGGTCTTTCTTTTTGTGAAAAAACATAACATAGCGTCTTGTGTGCTCCCCCTAAAATGTTAACTTAAAAAAAAAAACAATCGCTCCAGCGAGAAATTAGCTAACACCACCTAGTTTATTCCAGATTTTTCTAATAATTTTTTGATGAAAGTGTGATTTTTTTACCATTTTCCAAAGTGGACACATCTTGAAAATGTGAAATTTCTGTGTGCTCCCCCTAGAAATCATTGAAAACTAATTGAAAATTGAAACTTCTTTTTTTTTTAAAGTGTGTAGAATGGAGTCTAGTTTCTGAAAATGCAATGTTTTTCAAAATTTGATGAACGAGCCAAAATCTAAGCCCAAATGAATACACATTGGTTTTTGAAAAGAAAACAGACATACTTAGAAAAGAAATTAAAAATGAAAAGCTGAACATAATGAGAATTCAAAATAAATTACATTGTTAGATAGCTATCAGAGAGATCTACAATATCATGTCGTCTGATTTTATTATTATTGAACCACGTGCAAACCTGATGGGAAGCACATAAGAAAAATGTTATTTTTTCTATGTTTGCTAGAAAACACATCTCAAACCTGTTTGAATCCTCCAGGCCTTTGGGTTGGAACTCCAAGGAAAATCCAAGCCTTAGGCTTGGTAAACATCAATGTCATTAAAAGGGTGTATGCCCTCTACTCACTATAGGGTGTATTACCTCCAATCACTAGAAGGCATACGCTCTATATGGCATACACACTACAGGGTGTACACCCTATATTAGACACAAACTGATGAGAGAGAGAGAGAGCTCTCCCACCTATCTCTCTCTCTATGAGAATTGTCTTTGAGAATTCCTTGGTTGTTTGCCATTGTTTGCCACAACTTCATGTTGCAATCCTGCTTATCTCTCCAGCTCTGAGTTAGAGAAATTGAAAAGATAAAATTGGACAAACATGTCATGAGACCCAGGGTAGTAAGAAAGGTCACTTCAAAGAGAATCTACATGCAATAATCATATCGTGCATACAAAAAACAAGTTATCCTGATACACACACACACATAAATTGTAGCAAGGTCTAGTGATGAGATTTGCGCATGTGACATCCACTGGATTAATAAATAATTGTAAAGGATAAAATGAATGAATTAGGGTACAGTGGTGTTCATTTAAAATAAAACCCTTTACATTTAAATATGTTGTTGATGTTATTGTGATGGGGGTAAATAAGATGATCTCCTTCTATCCTTGGATATGTAAATGAAAAATCCAAGTTGATTAATCCAAAAGGAAGGATCAATGCATAAATGAATCAATCATTTAGAAACAAGAATAAGGAAGGAAGGTCTTAAATACCTGGGTTTGATTGATTTGATTAATTTGAATGTAGAATAGATTTAGATAGATTGAAAACCTTAATTGAATTGAATAGGAGAAATATGCTAACCTTGAAATATTGCAGATCAAAGAATGTTGTTTTCCCAGAGCTTGTGTTGAGTTTCTGGAAAATCTGAGACCTAATTTGGAATAGAAATGCAGAGACAGACAAAACCCAGAAATATTTTTCCATTTTGAGACATTTTTGATTTGTACCCTCAAGTCAATGTCACCATTTGCTAGAATTTCTGATTGCACCCTAGGTCACATTCGACCTAAAAAGTCTCAGAGTGAAATTCTATTTTTGGATCACGGAAGTTTCCCGAAAAGGGTATCTAAATCTTTGTCCCGATTTGCTGTTCCAAACATGTTCCTGTAATAAAAAGGGGTTTGTTTGTTGGGGGAGGGGTTTTCATTAGTCAAACCTCGATTTAGGAATTAACCTTGAAATCTATAATTGAAAATAAAGATTGCTTGCAAGTAATAGAAGCAAACGTAATAATGAAGCTATGATATTCAAATAGATATGCAATTGTATTTCAAATGTAGACAAGTATGTGAATATCAAAGTTTGGACTCAATTAGAAACCATAAACCTTCCATGATTGTACGCTTGGAATCCACCTTGAAGGGAAAATTAATGAGTCTGGAAGATGCACAAAGGATCTTGAAGGAAGATCACACCACCATGATGGATAGATCTAGGGTTTGAATGATGAATCTTGAATGCTTGGACCAAATCCCTTCAAAGGCTTGGAAACTTGAATCCTTTATCTTCAATGGAGAACTTGAATTCTTGAGAGGAAGAATTGAACACTTTGAGAGCTTGAAAACATGTAGAACAAATGGATGCTTAAAATTTTTTCTTACTTCATATGACTTATGATCGATGGTTTTTGCTTGTTGATAGTTAGAGAAAATGAGAGGAGGAAGCTTCCTTTTATATGAAACTAGGGCACAATCTTCTAGAGAGGCTGACATAGGAGAATTAAATTCCAATTAAACCCATGACCCTAGAAGAGGACCTATATTAAATATGATTTAATATTTTCTTCTTCAGAACCCAAAATAGCCGACCCGGAAGCGGGAAATGAATTTTTGATGACCTTCGGCAGCCGACTGGTTTCCAGATTTGGAAGGGGAACCCAGGTCAAAGTTGAGGTCATCGTTGACCTAGGTCAAGGTTGAGGTCATCCCTGACCTAGGTCAAGGTTGAGTTTGACCTTGACCCAGGGGGTCAGGACCCCTTGAAAACATGCCAAATGGGATGAGAGATTCTCGGAGAGGCCCAATCAGGGTCCTAAATAGACACAAAAGTATGAGAGGATGCAGAAATGAGGGGAGAATATGATGGTGGTCAAAAAAATTGCCCTAAGGAGGGATAAACATTCTTAACATGGAAGTTCTTTGATTTTAAGATGATACAATAATGTCAAACACTAGAGGTGAAACAAGTATTCAAAGATTGTTACAGATAATGCCAAATACTAGAAGTGAAACAAGATAATGTCAAATACTATAAGGGAAACAAGTATTCAAATATTTTTGCATCTCTCTCCCTCTCTGAGAATTCCTTGGCTTTTTTCCATTGTTTTCCATGACTTCATGTTGCAATCATGCTTATCTCTCCAGCTCTGAGTTAGAGAAACTAAAAAGAGAATATTGGACAAACATGTCATGAGACAAAGGGTAGTAACAAAGGTCACTTCACAGAGAATCTACATGCCATAATCATATCGTGCATACAAAAAATACATTATCTTGATACACACACACACAAATTGGAACAAGGTCTAGCAATGAGATTTGCACATGTGACATCCACTGGATTAATATATAATGTTAGACACTAGAGGTGAAACAAGTATTCAAAGATTTTTATAGATAATGCCTAATACTAGAAGTGAAACAAGATAATGTCGAATACTAGAAGGGAAACAAGTATTAAAACACTCATTTATACCTCTCTCTCTCTCTCTCTCTCTCTCTCCTAGATAACTCTACAAATAGTCTTCAAGAATTCCTTGGTTGTTTGCCACAACTTCATGTTGCAATCTTGCTTTGCTCTCCATCTTTAAGTTAGAGAAACTAAAAAGAGAAAATCAGACAAACATGTCATGAGACCTAGGGTAGTAAGAAAGGTTGCTTCAAAGAGAATCGACATGTAATAATCATATCATGAATACCAAAAATATTGTGTCAAGTTAGGTTGGAATGCATTGTACACCCCTTACATAATTTAGAATCCTTGGGAATTCATAGAAAATAGAAGATTGATTTCTATCCAGTCCATGCCTAGTGCACCTATTGTTTCCTGATAGATTATTATAGGGGCTTCCACCTATTATGAGATCAAAACCTCCAATTGAGTTAATCATTTCATCAAGTCTTTCTACTATTAGATCCTTCACATCCCCCACCTCAATTAGTTTACCTTTTGATATGATTTTTCCCACCAGCTTCTGAGAATAAACTTTTTTTGTTTGCAAATTTCTGTAGATACAACATAATTGAGTAGAATACCCAAACAATGCAAAGCAACTTCTGCACCCCCAATTCCAGAGAACAGAGAAAGGAAATCTATTCCCTTTGGATAAATAGGCTTCAAAACATAAAGGTTCTATCCTATCATTTCTACCTAGAAAGAATTTCCAAGGGATAGTATACGCTCTATCCTGGAAGAACAGATACATGTGTTGCAAAGGTAATATTTGACAATACTTTTGATATTCAGGAAATGCCTCTTTAATTATCATTAGTGGCAAAGGTAAAATTTGAAAATGATTATTGTTGCCCAAGTTTTCCATCCTATGCAATTTGGCCTGTTTTGCCCTGTCATTCATACTCATTCTCTGAATTTCTTGCTTTCTGCTCTTTCCTGGGCTTTTTGATTTTGAATCCTGTGTTAAAGTGCACAAAAAATGGTCATGTCCCTTTTTTAAGTTATGTCTCAGCTCATCGCTCTGTCGCATCAATTTTTATGTCATATTCTTATGTTGCGCGACTGCGCGACGAGTTGCAATCAAGGGTCATCGCGCAATCGCGAGCCGTTTGTGAAAAGTTCTGCTCTGTCTGCGACCATGCGATGGGTTGTAGATGTATCATCACACAATCGTGATCTTTTTTAATAGGTCTGATCCATCCGTGAGTGCGTGATGAGCTGTTACAGATAGTTATCACGCAATCGCAAGCTATCTATGTCAAGTCTTTCAAGCCGAGCGACTGAACGGGTGCAGCGCTTAAGATATGAATCGCACAGTCGTGATGTCTGTTTCATGTCAGGTTTCAAGGCTGCGAGTTGACGACTGAAGTGATTTTTGAACTCGTCATGCACTAACTAATGTTTTTAGATGATAGATTTTTAGCTCGCGACTATGCGATAAGTAAGAAGGGGATGCTCATCGCTCAGTCGTCGTTCCATAGAGGTGAAGGATTTTCAGCTTGCGACTATGCGACGAGGAAAAAGGGAGGTCATCACGCAGTCATTGATCAATGAAAGCAAAGAAGGGGCAGCTCATGGGTGAGCGATTGATGAAGGCGAAGGTGTCTTCGCGCGCTTGCGGTTGATGATAAAGTAATGTTTTCAGCCCCACGAGTTTGCGACCAAGTAGAAAATAAAGGTCATCACCTACTCGCACATGAAATAAAAATAGAGAGTAACGGCTTGCGACTGTGCGACTGAACAAAAAATGCAATGAAGGAAAAGGATTGCCGCTCAGTCGCTCCAAATTTAGAGGAAAGAAAACACAGCCTGTGACAGTGTGATAATGGAATAGCTGGAAGTTTTAGAGCCCAGGTTGTTAAGTTGCAGAAGAAGGATGTTTTTCTTGGCTTGCAGGGGTTTCCAAGGTTCATCAGAGAGTGCTAAAATTGAAGAATTGTGCATGGATCAGTCAGCTGATATCTGTCTGTCGATCCCAGGATTAGATTTGTTTCAATATTGGCAAGGGAAAGGTGGTTTAGAATGCGACAGGTCAAGGAAATAGATGGCTTCGCTTACTTGGTGAATGAATAGAAGCAAAAATATCAGATATTTTTCTCAGATGGTGGAAAGATCAAATTTTAAGAGGATCAGAGGTTGCAGTTGACAAATTCTACGGAAGAGTTATTACATTTCAGAGACTTTGGTGACCCTTCTAGAGGGATAAGACCGCTTCTGTAGAGGAGCATTTTTGTTGATATTTTGAAGGGATGACTTTCAAGGCTAAGCGGTGACTGGACAAGCCAAAAGAATCTGATCAAGAAGTTATTGCTCTTCAGAATGCAGTTGGAAAAAAGGCATAAGTATGAGTTGATGACTCATTTTAGAAAGAGGTTCATTTTTGTAAAGGAGAGAAGCCCACTTTTGCAAGGAAGTCATCTTTTCTCAGAAAGCCATCTGTGGTATTTGTTATACCCTCTGGTTCTTTTACTCTTTGTAATCTCCCATTGATGATTAAGATATTCTTGAGGTACTTGTGATATTTTTTCTATCCCTATCTTCACTATCTCGATTATCTCTTATTGGATTGAAGTTTATGAATA
Organism: Thuja plicata; assembly: GCA_018584345.1. NCBI lineage: Eukaryota > Viridiplantae > Streptophyta > Pinopsida > Cupressales > Cupressaceae > Thuja > Thuja plicata. The sequence goes on along the minus strand of MU224998.1, from coordinate 390,522 downwards.
TTGTTAATGGAAATTGGGGTTCCTAGTCCCTCTCACTTTCTGTACTTTTGTGTGTTACTGTGTCTGATCTGATTTTAGATGTTTTGTGGGTATACTATAACCCCTAGCAGTCTTGTCTCATTCCTACACCCAGTTGCAGAAAAGGATGTTTGTTTGCAGGTCATAGGTCGAGTCTTTTGTTCAGACCCTCCTATGAAATAATTATGCAAGCCTATCTAGTGAGTTGTGACTTATTGGACCTAATTTCTCCATTGGTTTCATCCCTCTATACTGAGATCCAAACCCTAATTTCAGTGCATCACCTAGTAGGTAGTTTTCTTTCAGTTATTTCCCTTTCCATGCACTCCTTCTATCCCTTTCCCTCCAAAGTTACTTCTCTGTTTAAAAGCAAATTAAGGTGATTATCCAAGAGGAACGAGCCTAGAATCTGGAGGTCTCATCTCAGTAAGAAGAGGTCCCACAACCTAGACGTGATTCCATTGTTATACTGGATTATCAAGACCAAGAGAGCTTGAGATCAGAGGCACAAATTCAGTGTATAAAATTTCTGGCTGCGCGATGAGTTGCAATCAAGGGTCATCGCGCAATTGTGAGCCATTTGTGAAAAGTTCTGCTCTGTCCACAACTACGCGACGGGTTGTAGATGTATCATCACACAATCACGATCTATTTTTAATAGGTCTGATCCATCTGCGAGTGTGCGACGAGTCATTACAGATAGTTATCGCACAATCGCAAGCTATCTATGTCAAGTCTTTCAAGCCGAGTGACTGAGCGGGTGCAGCGCTTAAGATATGAATCGCGTAGTCATGATGTCTATTTCATGTTAGGTTTCAAGGCTGTGAGTTGGTGACCAAAGTGATTGTTGAACTCATCGCGCACTCGCTAATGTTTTTAGATGATAGATTTTCAGCTCGCGACTATGCGATGAGTAAGAAGGGGATGCTCGTCGCTCAGTCGCCATTCTATAGAGGTGAAGGATTTTCATCTCGCGACTATGCGACGAGGAAAAAGGGAGGTCATCACGCAGTTTCTGATCAATGAAAGAAAAGAAGGGGCAGCTCGTGGGTGAGCGATTGATGAAGGAGAAGGTGTCGTCACGCACTCGCGGTCGATGATAAAGTAATGTTTTCAGCCCCGCAAGTTTGTGACCGAGTAGAAAATAAAGGTCATCGCCTACTCGCACATGAAATAAAAATAGAGAGTAATGGCTTGCGACTGAACAAAAAATGCAATGAAGGAAAAGGATTGCCGCTCAGTCGCTCCAAATTTAGAGGAAAGAAAATACAGCCTACGACAGTGCGATAATGGAATAGCTGGAAGTTTCAGAGCCCAGGTTGTTAAGCTGCAGAAGAAGGATGTTTTGCTTGGCTTGCAGGGGTTTTCAAGGTTCATTAGAGAGTGCTAAAATTGAAGAATTGTGCACGGAGCAGTTAGCTGATATCTGTCTGTCGATCCTAGGATTAGATTTGTTTCAATATCAGCAAGGGAAAGGTGGTTCAGAATGCGACAGGTCAAGGAAAAAGATGGCTTCGCTTACTCGGCGAATGAAAAGAAGTAGAAATATCAGATATTTTTCTCAGATGATGGAAAGATCAGATTTTAAGAGGATCAGAGGTTGCAGTTGACAAAGTCTGCGGAAGAGTTATAGCATTTCAGAGACTTTGGTGACCCTTCTAGAGGGATTAGACCGCTTCTGTAGAGGAGCATTTATGTTGATATTTTGAAGGGATGACTTTCAGGGCTAAGTGAAGACTGGACAAGCCAAAAGAATCTGATCAAGAAGTTATTGCTCTCTAGAATGCAGTTGGAAAAAAGGCATAAGTATGAGTTGAGGACTCATTTTAGAAAGAGGTTCATTTTTGTAAAGGAGAGAAGCCCACTTTTGCAAGGAAGTCATCTTTTCTCAGAAAGCCATCTGTGGT
>MU224998.1:357762-370039 GCA_018584345.1 Thuja plicata | reverse complement strand
TATGAATCATTCAATAACAATATACATAGATACAAGTGCAAACATAAATATAAGACATAAGCAATTTACAAAGCATAAGACATCCACATAAACATAAAGTAGTCTACATTAGTACACATGATATATTCATAGAGCATGAAGAAAATTATATATGTCGAATAATGTCATAGATCAAATATGTCCAATAAAGTTAAATTGTCATCATGAAAGCCAAATCGATATAGAACATGTCACTTATACAATATACAAAAAATATGTCTAGTAGTGTCATATTGGTGTACAATGATTATCCTTAATCCATTCATTCCCCAGAAGGGGAAGAAAATAAATCCCGGGCTATCTTCGATCATCGCGTCGATGGAGATGTAGTACTCTTCCGAGTGCGCTCACTAGTCCTCATGTCTAGACTCTTCTACAGCTCAAGCTGATAAAATAACAAGTATAAACATCAATAACTAATATACATAGGAATTTAATTATAGGATGACATAAAATAGAGTATTTTCTTACCGCTACCAAATAGTCGCTATGTACATCCACCAAAGGGGCATGCTGACAATCTGGAGTAATGAGTCCCTACAAAAATGATCAAAATAATATTTAAAATACATACATGAATATCATTAAAAATTTCAATACAAACTATTAAAATAACAATTCTAATTAAGTAATCTCTTTCATACCTCGGTCAATGCATTAGAACTAGCTATAGCTGCAGCTACGCCATGATTCAAACTATCACGAACCAAAGGAGGAGTCTCTGCTGTCATTAACTAAAAATGTAACAACAAGAGTATTATGTAGTTATCAAGAATACCTATAATATTTTACAACCCCACTAATTAATAAATGATACCTTTGTGAAGGTGTCACCGCATCCTTCAGTGTGCAGTGTTGATGTCATAGCTCCAGCATCAAACTAGTGCACATGTATGATAATTTATAAGACAACCATTAATATAAGAACAAACCACTAAATTGTTAACTATAACGCATTATTACATATATTCTTGTGGACTAAATGATGTCTTCACAGAGCCAGGTGAAGGAATGGGATCATTCCCATGACAAATTTCACTCTGGATTTTGATCATAATTTGTCTACTAATTTAGTTATTCATTCATTTATTAATTAAATATAATCAAGTAAATCAAATTAACATGCAAATCAACATACCTCAACAAAATGTGAATGAGGCCCTTCTCTATCTAAAGTCAACGTCGATGGTCCAGCAGTGAACTAATGTACATGCATAATAAGTTATGAGACAAACATCCATATAATTATAGAATAATCAAGTGTATACTTTAAAAAATGTTTTATTCAATACATACTTGTGGATTTGATGATGCAGTGTATAAGGGGTCTGCGGGATCATTTCCACTGCAACCGATACTCTTTCCCTAAATTTTCATCATAAACAATAGATACTAATTTAATTAAATTCATTCACTTAAAAATGAAATATGATCAAACAAATTTAATGAACTTGCAAATATTTACCTGTGTATCAATGCCAAATGTTGCATTGAGAAAATCATCAGTCATCAGTCCATCATCCTCTTTCTTTCTCTCGGCAGTACCAAATATGCACAAGGATCCACAAGAATGACAAAAATAACCCCTTGCAGATTAACCATGGTCATCCTCGACTAGAGTAGTGGCATACTGAATAAGAGTCTGTGTCAGAGAAATAATCATGCCTAGTGTCTCCACCTCCATGTGTTCCTTCACATTGGAAGGAATGCTAACATGATCCACCTGTGGCTTGCCAATGGGCAACCTAGGTGCATTAGGGTCAGGATGTGCCATAGGTCTATCAAATGATGACCCCCCACCTTTACCCTTAGACTCTATAAAGTCAAAATAATTTGGCACTTCCTTCAGGACAAACTCACAATAGAGTTTCCTCAGGAAATAGATAGAAACCTCATGATTTTTACAAGGAGGAGAATCAAACACCATCCACCATCTGTCCCAAAAGTTTGTTTTATATCTTCATTCAAGCACCAATGAATTGGGATCCTCCTTGTTGTAGGTTTAAGAGTTTCAATTTTCTTTGGCTTTTTAAAGAGTTTGCAAATGTCCTCTTTTGTGATTTCTTTCTTTTTTATGTCCTCATATATATAATTTATTTGCATAATATTGTTTTTGTTCTTGTCTTTTGTCGTGCCATAAATTTAGTTGCCCACTAATTGAACCTACGTGGGTCAAGATTAATTCTAATGATTTTGAAAGTGTTGCCCTTCTAGGATTTGTACCAATAGAAACTTTTAACCTCCTAATTAAAGATTCTATTTCTCTTTTCCCTCTTTATATTTGGTTTATCAAGTTTTCATGTGTTCCAAGAGGAGGTTTCTCGATTGGTGAAGGTGGTCGGGGTTCATTTTCTTAGTTATTTTCAACATCCATTTGTTCATGAGGAGAATATGGAGGGTTTGGTTGAGGATTTTTAGTGGGGAGATCATCCCTTCCTGGAAATTACAAGAAAATCTATTTTAAAAGTCTAATTAAACATAAAATTTAAGACAAGAAACTTTGACAATCAAATTTGATTGAAAACTAGAAATTAAACCTAAATTTCAATACAAATAACATATATGGTTGTAGAATCACTTGCCTCTTCTTTCGGTTTGACCTTGATGATGTTGTGGAGCCATTTTCCTCTCTAGTTTGATGGATCAAAACCCACAATGAATCGCGTAGACACTGTTGTGTAGAGAAAATCAGCAAGCCACAAGTTTGGGCAAAGAAAATGAGCCACAAAAGTGGCTGCCCAAACTTTATATAAAACCTATTAGTGCACATGCCTCAGAGGGCACACGCCCTATGGTTTAAATTGCCCAAGCCATAGGGTGGTGCGGGCTATAGGGTGTGCGCCCTATGGCTTGGGTAATCCAAGCCATAGGGTGTGCACCCTATGTGTGTATGGGGACCAAAAAGGTATTTGACACCTTTTTGCTCCCCCATCTTGGTGCATATACCCTGATCAAAATGTGACACACTTCTATAAATCATTACACTTGAGAGAATCCATGGAGAAGGAAGTATCAAGGAGTGACTTATAGCTTCCTATGTATGATGTGCAAGAAGCTAAGATAGTGTGAATGGTTTCTCTCGAATAAACCTTAAGAAAAGACCCTTGCAAGGTGCACCATAAAATGGAAGATTCAAATGATGATGCAAATGAGAGATACTCTAAGATGAAGTGCAAGAACTAAGCGATGATGCAAATGAAAGAACAAGGAAAGAAAAGATAATCTAGAAAGATTAAAATACCTCCTAGTTAAGCTATGTAATCTAAGCTAAATGAAATAAGGAAATACTAATCTATAACGCAACAGTTCTCAAGGATGCTTTGAGAATGCAATAAAATAAAGTAATAGCATAATAATAGCATGAGTGAGTAAACTATTATCCTTTTTTCAAGAGTGAGGAGAGAGCCTCCTTTTAAAGACAAATGAATGGTAGAGATTAAGAGGCAAAATCCAAGGGTGGAGAAAAATGGACTCATTTTGACTTTGATACACAAGATTCTCAATAGGAAAAATCAATGGACATGGTTAAGAGGCAAAAAGATGTGTGAAAGAGATTAAGAGGAAAAATGAGATTCCACTCACTTGGAAAGTGTGCATTCAATGTGTAGACAAAAAGTCTTTTTATTTTTGTTTTAAATTAGGAAATCCCTTTTTCATGTGCACACATAGGATAAGGTGGATTTTATTTAATTAAAAGAGGACATGTTCTTTTAATTAAATAAAGCTTAGGATTAAGTGGCCAAACTTTATGATATCATCGAATAAATGATAAAATGATTATTTGATCAAGAAACAAGATATTAAATCAATGTGCAAAATTGATTAAGCATAAGATGTAGTCTAGTATTTAAATTTTAATGTCTAGATGTAGTTTACTAGACCATTTTTGGGTGATTAAAATTGCCCCTCTTTGACTAATGTGTGAGAAATCTAGGAACACATTGAGTCAAAGAATTATGATGTCAAGGTAACTGATAGAGATCTGACTCCAAACTTGATCGAACAAAGCACAACAAGGAAGCTAATCCCAAACTTGATTGAACGAAAACTAGAAAAGATAGCAAGATTCCAATGCATAGTAAGAAAAATTGAACACTAAAACAAAGATTCAAAGACAAGATACTATCATAATTGATATGATGCGATGATAACTCGTATGTCCAAAGAGTGAATCAATTTGCAGTTTTTAAAGATAGGTTATTCCTACCCCTTCGGTATCAAAATTGAAATGAGGTGATGCATATATGAGATAGATTTGATCAAATCAGGATAAGAAAAGGTTCAATATGATTGATAAGTGCACAAGACCATGTTTTACCACCAAGTGATGAAAATTTTCCCCAAAGTGCCTCATTCCCCCCATTGGGAGCCATTCCCACAATTGGCTTCACATCCACTCAACATACACGCACACGGAAACGACATGAGGAAACATGCATCCACATGCACATGGAGGCTTTTTGGATTATCCCTTGACTCCATTATATACATCTCAACCATGTAGGGGTAAATCTATTGGTCTTTGCATGCATTCACAAATTCACATTTACAAGCATTCTCATGCACATACGTGACCTTAAAAAGGTGTGAGAACTAAACGCAAAAAAAACCATGGCTTTTCCATCACCCTCACATAGCCACAATGATAGAATTTAACATTGCAAGAGTCTTCCAAGGTCTCACAAGTGCATCAACTCGGATTTGGGCATAACATGGTCAAATTTCATGAAAAGTTTTAACTTTTAAATATCAAGAAATGGTGAAAACCCATTTGAACTTGAACCATACACATGTCAAAAACATATTTAAAATTCCCAAAACATCTAAATGAAGGCTCCAACCCTAAAATAGTGTAAAACCCTCATTTGCCAATAATGCATACAAAATAAATAGCAAATTTCTTCCACAAATCTTTCATATGCATCCATAGAAATCATATTTAAACTTATATGATCAATTGAAATAAAAAAAATATGGATTGAACCCAAGAATTGAAGAGAATAAGTAAACATATCATTCAAAAGCCGAGAAACCCCTTCAAATGCTTAGAGAAGTTTGCACACTCCATAACACAAGATAAAATTTGGAGGCCAAGTAGAGTTCAACCCAAGGAATAAAAAAGAAGATTTCCCACTGTAGAAACTGATGAAATATCAGATTCAACTCCAAGATCCATCTGCATGCAAAAACCTGTCACAAGGAATGAAGCAAAAGGAGGAAAAAGCAAAACTCAGATGTTACTCAAAAAGTGAGAGCAAAAATATTATCTGAATTAATGAACAACAATTACAAAGTTCAACCTCAAAAAGGTGAATGAAACCCTAAAAGGTAAATACTAGGTTGCACATTATTAATTAAGAATTAATTAATAACGCACCTAATAGAAGCTTAAGCAACTAGAGTAATAATACTCTAACACCCCCCCTTAAGCTGAACGCAGGGAGAAAGCTGACCTAGCAAAACTATGAAAGCAAGAAATGGGTCCCAGCAACAAGGTCTGATCAGGTACCCAACAACAAAGAAATCTCTGTAAACTGGGGAAATAGAGAAAACCCAGTGGGAAAAACCCTACCCCAAAAAGAGATAGAAAAGCAAGAAAAGACAAAAAGAGTGACTTTAAGAGACTCTCTCAAAGCCAGTAGTACAATGTGTGCTGCTAACCCTCCCTCGTGAGAGAGGGTCGAGGCTCCAAAGCCCCCCCAGAATGAAAGAACCCCTGGAGCAATGAACAAACCACTGTGACTCCAATGCAGAGGAGTGGAAGTCAGTGGGTACTGAAGAGGTGACCTCGAAAGATGAGGTGTCACTGGAAGGCTGAGCTGATGCTCAAATGAGAAGACACGAGGATCCTGAAAGGGAATAACCAATGCAAGTGGTATGATAGGTGTGCTGACACTGTCATGAGAGAGGAGATGAGTGTCCTCTGACGAATCCTCAACGATTGCACTTGGTGGCTCGATGAATGGAGCTGGAGGGTCAAGCAGTGCTGAAGAAGAATCCTGCTGAAGAGAAAAGTACTCCTCAGGATGTGGTGTGGCAGTCACAACACTGGTCTCTGGAACAACACAAAGGTTCAAGCGACCTGACTGCACCGCATGATGCTCTCTGGAAAGAGGAGAGCTGAGCTCTGAAAGGGGAGATGGTGGACCAAAGTGAGAGAAGGTGTAGAGACGGGTGGAATGATCAACTATCCCTGTAGAAATAATGCCTCCTATCATACTATCCCTGATGAAGACTGAATCGGCCGTGAACTCAACTGTCTTCCCTGACCCACTGCGTGTAATCTGATAAATGGAGAGAAGGTTGGAAAAGAGAGATGGAACATACAATACATCATGGAATGTGCCATCCTGAATGCTAACTGAACCTGTCCCAAAGACTGTCTGTACAGTGTTATTCCCCATCAGAATATGAGGAACGGGAGAAGTCTCAAAAGAAGAGAACAAATCCTGAGAAGATTCCATATGGTGAGAAGCACCGGAATCCAGTATCCAAGGGACCTGTGAAGGGGATGCAACAGATGCCCGTAATGCATGACCCTATCCAAAATCCTATCCAGATGTCGAAGATGAGGCAGAAGACTAAAAGGCAGACCCCTGTGAGGTGGAAGAGGATGGAGAGGAAATAGTGCTCTTCTAAAGGAGAGCTTGCAAATCTGTAATCTATTTCTCATAGCCATCAAATCTCTTCTGATAACACTGGGACTCATCATGGGACCCCTTCTGAAAATAAGTACAAGTGGGGTTTTGAGTCTTCTGTTTCTCCTTCTTAGAAGAATATGGTGGGCCAGTAGAGTGTTGAGAAGAGGAATCAGATATCTGCTTCAGCTTCGGCTTCTGTGTGTCTTGAGATGACTTGGCAAGCAATGCCTGTGACTGTGAACCTATAAGAGAATCCATCTGACTGAGCTTGGACTGCTCACGATTTAACCTATCATAGAAGGTCTCAAAAGAGGGCATAACATGGCGAGTACCCAGTGCATCCATAGTGGAGTAGAAGGTAGAAGTGAAAATCTGATAAGGACCACGAAGCTTGGAGAGTATCAGGAAGATGCACTCATCATCTGACTTCATTTTTCCAGCAACCTGTAAAATGGGTCGAAGAGACTTGAACTTCATCAAGAAGTCCTCAATGCTGGTGAATGAGTCAGGTGCCAAGGAGGTGAGCTCTGCATCTATCTGGAGAATCCTGAACTGATCCATGGTGCCAAATAAGGTGGAGAACTTGTCCCACATATCCCTGGGTGTAGTCAGACTATCCAGGTGGAACAACAACCCATCTAAAATGTTCATGGCAATGAGGCCCATTACCTCATCCATCCTATTTCTATGCATAAGCACCTCATAAGGCCTCTGAAGAACTGGCTAAACCACATCCATGCAGGACCATAGACCTCGTGACATGAGGAGTCTGGTCATGTGTGGCTTCCATGTGTGATAGTTATGTGGTGTCAGCCGGGCCACAGAGGGGTCCGACATTGAAAGAAGAATAAGATAGAAGTAGAAGGGTCTTTCTGAATGAAATGACAGAAAGCAAAAGGCACCCCCCCACAATGTAAAATCCTATCCCCTGAGCACCACAAATAAACAACTACTGAAAGCACAGAAAAAATGAGAGAACCTTAACACCGGATGCAGAGTAGAAGGGAAAACAAAGCCTTTACTTTGATGCTGAAAACAAGAGCTCAAATGGATGAATTAGCAAATGAAACCAGCATCATTGCGTCCATCTCAGAAACACCTTTTCGATGATATTTTGTTTTTCAAAAAATGACACCGTATGCTCAAGTTACGGTAAAAAAACCAAGTGCCCCTCCGAAAAACCACACTCTGGAAAAACACAGAGACGGGAAAAAATTTGACGTCCAAATGACCGTCACCCGTCTACTGCATTAAATTTGATGGCCGTCCTGACTTTGCCAGAAAAAATTTTTCCGACCGCTAGAAAATAAGATTTCGCCGGAAAATTTGAAAAGTTGCCAGAAAGGCAAAAAACCGGCGGCTAACGTCAGCTGACGTCAGCCCTGATAGTCCGGTGGCGGGCCGGTGGCTACCACCGGTGGCAGCCGCTCCCGGGCGGCGGCTGAGAGCCAGGCAGCGCCGCTGGAGGCGCTGGCTGCACCGCCGGTGGTTGGTGGCCGCGGGGGCTGTGTGCCGGCGGCTGAGCTGGGCGCGGGCCGCCTGAGGCGACAGCTGGGTGGCGTGGGGCTGGCGCGGTGGCGGCGCGCCCCTGTGCACCAAAAAAAATGTAGTTTTTTATATTTTTTTTTATTTTCACCTCGGAAAACGTGTCCGTACGGCCCTAGAAGGCCGAAAAAAAATTTCCCTGATGCTACGGAGGCCAAATAGGTCAAATTTTATATCAAAATTCACTGAATCGACCCTCTGAATTCATTGGAGAGGTCTGTTTTGGCTTAAATGGCTCTAAAAAATTGCAACCCTCCAGATCCAATATAAAAAACACCAAAAAACCCTAGAAAGAGAGGGCTTGATCCACAGCTCCAAACGAACTTGAATAAGCAGCAACAACAAGGCTCTGATACCATGTAGAAACTGATGAAATATCAGATTCAACTCCAAGATCCAGCTGCATGCAAAAACCTGTCACAAGGAATGAAGCAAAAGGAGGAAAAAGCAAAACTCAGATGTTACTCAAAAAGTGAGAGCAAAAATATTATCTGTAAACGAAACCCTAAAAGGTAAATACTAGGTTGCACATTATTAATTGAGAATTAATTAATAATACACCTAAGAGAAGCTTAAGCAACTAGAGTAATAATACTCTAACACCCACAAATTTCCAATCCCTAAATAATTCCCCCAAGATCAAATTCGAATTTCATATGTATCCCCAAATTCTCATAAAAACAAGCTATTAAAATGAAGTGAGAAGTCACTTTTTTCTCATACCCAAAATGACATAAACACAATATAAAAATATGAAACCTTAATAATCCCATTATTTAATCAATTATAAAATAAACACAAGAGCTGTCTAATTAGAATATAAAAACCATAATATAATAAAACTCAGTCAAAAACTAGTGGGTGAAAACAATTATGCCAAACTCATAAACTAACTAAACTAAGAGACATAGAAAAAAGAAAATGGGAAATGGTTTTTGATACAACATGGAGACACAACATAACATACATCCAAATCATGCATAGTAGAACATATCCAAACATTGTCTAAATGCAGTCGGTGGGTGTATAAACATATCATGGAAAACTGTCGTCCAAAAGTTGAAACAACAATTCTAGCTGAGTAAAATTTGGTCACATGGGTACCTCCATATTTAACCATTGTCGGGGTTATTTATAAATATATTTTGGGCACGCTCAAATTTTCCAATTCAGGTGAGATTGATGCTCGGTACCTATCCATGTTAGTATAATAGCTGAAGTAAATATGCATATATAGCATCTAGTAGTGAAGGGGGTTTAGACATCGTGTGGAACTCACAAATGAGTAACTATGAATTCATCCCTCTTCGTACAAACACATCAGACATGATCCATAAAAGTGGTACTATAAGTATAACATTAAGTGAATATATATAACTCATAATGATTGACATATGTCACAAAGAAGACCTACTCTTATCATATAACATAAACACATTCATAGTATCATTTAACCACAATATGCTCAAATCTCTATCTATAGACAAACTACTAGTCCCATGAAAAATAATGAAACTAAAGCCAATGAATCTAGCAACAACACTTAGAAAGTATTATACCAAGTCATGAAATTATAGAGTATTTCAATCTCGAAACCAAAACATCACTGTAAGACATAAATGTATCCAGTAATCATCATATAATATCATCGCATCTAATTGGATACACATCATGCATATATGATCACTATTTAATCACTTGAATAGTCAACTAATCAAGTAAGAAATGATATCATACATGAAAAAGAATAGATTAGTAATCGAAAGTATCAAAGTGGTAGATCACACAACCACACTAGAAGACTAGCTGGAATCAAAAGAATATACACATGAAAAGATTTAAACACGATAGGTGCTACAACTTTTCTTTCATGATCTCTTTTTGCCTTCTTTTTTGTTGTTGACATAATACTTATATTTCAAAGCTTATGGTTAAAGACAAGTTCTAGATATGGTGAATAGGTCAAGTCTGGATGGTTTCCCAAAGAGTTTATGAGACTATGATTGTGAATTATCACCTTTAAGAGGGTGAAGAGACGTTTTGGAGTTTTTTTGTCCAAAATACTTTGCTGTCTATTAGTCGAGAGTTCAAAAGGACCGTTTGGATTTTTTAATCCAAAATACTTTGTTTTTTATGATTCATCTCATTGATACACCTTTGCAAGGGTCATGAAGCGATTTGGGGGAGCTCCACTTTATTATGGATTTGGGAGAGTGTCACTTGATTTAGGATTTGTTTTAAGTAAGCTTGAAGGGGGTTACCTAGGGAAAGATAAATTTGATGATTTCTAGAATAATGTATTAAGGTACAGAATATTAGTGCAATCTTTAAATAATTATTTCAGTTATACATTGGAGTTCACCAACTGATTGGCTACAAGACTTTGCCTTTTAAAACATTGTTTTAAATAATCCTTTGAGAGTTTATAATAATCAATCAAGAGTTAACCATTTTTCCATCAATGTTGGGTTCCTAGGTTTTACATGGAGTAAGAAAAGAATAAGAGAATAAAATATTAGGGTATATGTTTTCTTACATCTTTCATTGCATGTGTAACTTATTGTCAATCTTCTATAAAATAAGTATTTAGTTCTCAAGAATAGTAAGCTATCATAAGAAGTATTTAGTGACAAGCAAATGGTATTTTATTATATAATGGGTATGGCTAATATATTTGAACTAGTCTATTTTTTATCTCTTAAATTATGCTATTAAGCTCTATAGGAATATCTTTGTTGGTATTATACAGACAAAAGTGTTAAAGAGTGGCCAACTCTGGCTAGTTTTCTCTTAATTTTCCACAAGTGCATCATGAGTCAAACCTTATTATTAACTAACATAGCTACATGTTTTAAATAATCCTTTGTGAGTTTATAATAATCAATCACGAGTTAACCATTTTTCTATTAATGTTGGGTTCCTAGGTTTTACATGGAGTAAGAAAAGAAAAAGAGAATAAAATATTAGGGTATATGTTTTCTTACATCTTTCATTGCATGTGTAACTTATTGTCAATCTTCTATAAAATAAGTATTTAGTTCTCAAGAATAGTAAGCTATCATAAGAAGTATTTAGTGACAAGAAAATGGTATTTTATTATATAATGGGTATGGCTAATCTATTTGAACTACTCTATTTTTTATCTCTTAAATTATGCTATTAAGCTCTATAGGAATATCTTTGTTGGTATTATACAGACAAAAGTGTTAAAGAGTGGCTAACTCTGGCTAGTTTTCTCTTAATTTTCCACAAGTGCATCATGAATCAAACCTTATTATTAACTAACATAGCTCCATGTGGGTTTAGGTATCACTTTTATTCTCAAATATTAGAGGAGCAACATTACCATTGAAAAGTTGAAGGAATTTTCTACCTAAGAGGGAAATTCCTTTGACCTATCTTTGTGATATTGCATTAGCAATTAGATATATAAAGCATTTAGTAGAAAACACATAAAATAATGTTGCAACCCATTTATCATTATTTGCAAATAAATTTAAAGAGACTAAATTATTATTGAAAGCTATTAACAATGACACAACTAAATGTACTATCAAATATAATCGTAAGTAACTATATAAAGTTGTGTCTAATGAAAATCTTACATAGAATGTAAAAAATTAAGAGTCATATATTTCTACCATAATCCTTCTCAAAGTTAATTTTGACAAATACCACTTGTTAATTGAATTTCCAAACCCATTCCATAACTTCACGTACCATACAAAAATCTTGTGTGTGTGTGTGTGTGTGACCATGTGTGTGTGTGTGTGCATGCATGTCCGTGTGTATGTGTGTGTGTGTGTGCACGCATGCGTCTATGTGTACGTGTGTCTGCGCGTCTGTGTGTGTGTGTGCATGTGCATGTGCATGTGCGTGTGCATGTGCATGTGCGTGCGTGTGTGCACATGCACGTGTGCATGTGTGTGTGTGTGTGTGTGTGCGCGCGCATGTGTGTGTGTATGCATGTGTGTGTGTGCGCGCTTGCGTGTGTGTGTGTGTGTGTGTGTGTGCGTGCGCGTGTGTGCATGTGTGTGTGCATGTGCGTGTGC
>MU224998.1:311250-322577 GCA_018584345.1 Thuja plicata | reverse complement strand
CAAAATTTGAATTCAAATGAATCCCTTCTTGTCAGATCCAAAACAAGACAAGAAAAGAGAATGTTCTTTCAAAATATTCTTTCTGCAACACGGATATGTCATACAAATGATTGAATAATCATCAATTGTTGAGAGCAGACGCACAAAACTATTTTTTGTCTCCAACGGATCTTTCAGAAATGGGCACCCGTTATTTAAATAAAATGGGTGTCCGTTTATGAAATGGGTGCCCATTTTATAAAACCGGTGCCCATTTCAGTTTCAACGGCCCAAAACAAAACGGGCACCCATTTTTTGAATTTTAAATAACAGGTGCCCATTTCTAAAAACTAGGAGTGGGGACTGTACCTCCACCTTGGTTTTTGGTTTGGGACAGGCTTGGTCCCACCAAGCTTGTGCTTAGCCTTGCAAAAAAATGACTAAAGCATTTAAAATAAAATTTGCGTCTTGTCATGATTTTTTTGGAGGTCTTCCCGAATGAAATTTTAGATGAAACGAAAACCCATTTCAGTTCATATTGTACAAATTATAAAAATATAATTTTTATAATGATATGACAAATTTTAGTATTTTCTAATAATTATTACGCCAAATTGGTACCTAAAGTTTAAATAGTAAGGTTAACTAAAATTTTAATAACTCTTTTGATTTTAGGTTTTTAATAAAATGAATTATATGTGACCAATCTACATAGAATTTCCTTCAAGATTAAAAAAAGAAAATCTAAAAAAAAGTAAAATTTTCATCAAATTATGGTGGTCGTACACCAGAGGTTTTGAAAATGTACTTTATACTCAATTAAAAATGAATAAAAAAACAAATATTCAATTAAAAAAAAGAAAAAATATTCAGACCAATCTTTGATGTGTTAGCTACCTTTCCCCAGAAGGATTTATAAAAATTCATTTATTTACTTCAAAATAGGGTGGTCGTACAGGTGTGTGGTATGGTCCTTAAACATATATTTTGAAAAAGGGGTTTTTAAACATGCCTACTAATTTTTTTTTTTTACCATATGGGTATTGAAAACAATTACATATTTGAAAACTAGACTCCGAGCACTACATTTTCTAGTAGTGGATTTTTCTGAGATTCAATCTCTAAGTGCCTCAAATTTTGACATCAATTGACTAAAAATTTGAAAAACAGGTAAAACACTTTCACTTTTTGCCCAAAAAGTGGACTCAACTTCTTGCTGGCACCCCAATATGCAACACTGTTGTTTTAAATTCTCAGATTTTTCTTTTTGTAATATTAAGCATTGTTCTTTTTCTATTTGCAACTATAAGCTCTCTTTTTTCTTTACATATATCTATTCCTGGATTCAACTTCAATAAGGCAAGAATAGAACCTATAAACTGATAGTTATAATTAATGCAAAATATTTTAACTAGATTTCTTTTGAGATTTTTACATGCAGACCCTACGGAGAAAATCACTGGCATGAAATGATTCCTCTGAGATAGAGGCTTTGTTACTCTCTTGTGGGACAGAGTACTTTCTTGATTCTTCCCCCATATTTGAAATCAATAATAAGTAATTTTTTTTATGGTATTAACTTATGATGCAAAAAAGGAAACAATGAAAGGTCTAGATGTCTTATCTTTAGTCACTCAACACTAAGAGTGTCTTCTTAGAGATATTGATTTCACCTCTTGATGGAAAACAAAGTTATAAAGAGGACAAAACTTGGAGAAAATATCTTTGAGCTCATATTAAGGATTTGGAAATATATCCACATTTAACACAAGCAATATTATATCATTTTAGCCTGGATCAAAGTAGCAATTTTGAAGAGTTGGCCCTTGGTATCTCAAATATGTTCTCTCTATCATTGTCTATTACCAATGGCTCAGCCCAAAAAGCCATCACATAAACATTGACACTATGTATTTAATGTGTTGGCAGTTTACAGTGAAGGTGTGCTTCCAAAATTTTAACTCAGAGCTTTGGAGTAGAAATTTTTTTGGCCAGCAACCACTTTCCCAATTTCTCATCGCATAAATCAAGCTTCAGGGAATTTAGTTCACAAATAGTTGTAGGTAACCTCTTCAAACGAGAACATTCTCTCATACCAAACTCCCCCAATTTCTTGAGTTGTCATATTTCCTCTGGAAGTTCTTCCAAACCCTCACATACTAAAATATCTAGATATTCCAATTGTCCAAGCTTTCCAATTTATACTGGAAGCTCTTTCAAGACCAGGAAAGTCAATATTAATAAGCTTGATATTCTTAGATGGCTCTTATTCCCAAGATCATATGGTAAATTCTGAAGCAGATGTCGGCTGGTTAGAGAAGAGCTTAAAGAGTTATCATGTTCTGGTGAACCTGCTTGCTATTTACATTAGCCCCAGTTCCATTAATTACCATTGTTGGGCCCAAAGGATGTTCTATTGCTTTTCCACTTCTGGATTTTTGAATGGATCAATTCTAAGCACTATAGATTCAAATCGAGTAAAGGAGGTATGGATTTTTCTGAAATAATATTTTTTAGTTTCTCATTAAAAATATTTATTTATTTACTAGATTTTGTTGTTTTCTAAAATTATATTCTTACAAATGTTTTCTATATTTTATGAAGTGTCTATGCAAGCAGAATGTGATGGTCTGCAACTCGCTCTAAAGATGATTAAATGCTCTTTGTATTGGCAGCCACAATAAGTTTGGGAAAAAGAAAAGAACAAGAGTTCTAAAGGAGAGTAGATTTCAGATTATCACAGAAAAGGACTATTTAGATTGCTGGAGACTAGTATTGATTCCTTAGATTAAGTGTTTCTTATGCTTGGATTTATTTACCAAGGACAACAACCAGTGGTGATGCACTATTGGTTATTTAAATTATGTTTTAAATCTATGAAGGCATGACGCTTTTGCTATTTCATCTAAACTTGCAAGCAAAAATCTGTTAAATTTAACACTATTCTAAGGTACTGATCTTCCTTTCATATCTTAGATATTCTAGGACCATATTTTACAACACAAAGCTGACTTGCTAACATGTAATAGGGGAGGTAAAACAATTCCACATGGAAATGCCTCTAAGCTATGCTCTTCATAGCATGATGTGATATGAGACCCAACCTTGTATTTGGCACACCAAGACAATGTGGTCAACAACAAGAGTTTGGTCATAACAAATAGGGAAACTAGTTTGTTTGGTGAAGGGGAGTTGCTTAATGATTGTGCATTTCATACTCAAATCTTCTCCATTTTCACCGGTGAGTTATTTACACACTCTCTCTCTCATTAACCATTATTTTTAATATTCGTGCCTCTAATGGAAAATTGTGAAATACAATTAAAATTCAAGTATTTTTTTTTATAATATAAGGTGTAAGTTATTGCTTTAACTTCCCCGTTGTGCGCAAAATCTATTTCTGATTGACAAAAAAAAAAACTAATACTATGTCTTTAACATTCTAATCCATTGTTCAGTGGATGAACTCAACAATCTTGTAAAATATTTAAAATATCTACATTTTTACGATTCAACACTTCTATTTTCATTTCTCAATTGTCTTATCATTACTCACTCAAGAGTGTTCGGTTAGAGAGGTTGATTTCATCCCTTGGTGAAAAACTGAGCATTGAAGTACTGCAGAACTTAGCGAATCTATCTTTGAGCTTATGTGAAGGATTTAAAAATATATCCACGTTCATCAACACCCAGCTACAAGATTTTAACCTGGACCACAGTAGTGATATGGAGCAATTACCCATCAGTATTTGCAATATGCCCCCCACTCTGTCATGCTCTATTACCAACTGTAATCTGCTTCAAAATTTACCATATGAATTTGGAAATATAAGCTATCTAAAACTGTCAAGGTTATCTGCATTACTACACCTGGAACAACTTCCTGTGTCAATTGGAAAACTTGGACAGTTGGAATAACTAGACATTTCACTATGTGAGGGCTTGAAAGAACTTCCAAAGGAAATAGGACAACTCAAGAAATTGAGGGAGCTTTATATGAGAGTGTTCTCATGTGACAACGTTACCTTCAACTGTTTGTGAACTAAGTTCCATGGTGCTTGTTACCTGTGATGAGACAATTGGGAGGCAGTGGTTGTGGGCCAAGAATATTTCTACTCTTGAGCTTAGAGTTGAAATTGTGGAGGTACAATTTAGTTTGAATTGGTTTGATGATTGACTTCTCTTATCTTTCATCTTCAAGGACAAGATCCAAGGTTCTTGACATTCATGTGAAAGTTTCAATACATTTTCATACTTGCCGGCACAAATCAATATAAGTTCCTCTATATTTTTAGCCTATGATTGTGATCAACTTTTGTGCCTAAGATCAGTGTGGTAAACATTGTAAAATTGTTTAGTCATGTATAACAAGACATTTCTCTGTTTTGTATGAACCTAGGATGTGAGAGTATGCAAAACATGTGGGAGTCATCCATGCTGCAATTATATTTGGCTCGGGAATTAACAATGCTTCTTTTCTATAAATGTGGTATGTAGATTAATCCAAATGCACATAGGTTTAAAATTTCCAGTCCTGTGTTGTAACTTATAAATACAAATTACAGAAATTGTCTTTTTTTATTTGGCTAATATTAAAGGTTGCACAAAGATGAGGTACTTGGAGACTCTAGAAACTGGTACCAATACTGGTACGACTATTTTTTCAAAATAGGATTTGGAGACACCACTATTCTTTTTCAATATAAATTAATAATTTATAGAAAATCTGAAAATGTAGTGGACTATAACTATATTTTAATGATACTTAGAGACTATAACACCAAAATCCCCTACCAACACTAAAATCCCCAGTCATTTCCACTATTACAGTTGCTGTTAAATTCTTAAACCTCGAGATGGCATCCAAAACAATTAGATCTTTCACCATTAAACCACCAAAGTCTCTGCAAAAGTCCCCAGTATGGGAGACACGTCCCAGTCTTCTGTACGCATCAGGCAGTCTCCGATACACATCCCTGGTGGTTGGGGACATGTCTTCGTGCAAATATGCTACTATATGTAATATCTATCCCTTGGTTGCTTTTACTTTTCTTTCTTAAGATCAATTCACAACTATCAACTTAATCAACCATTGTCATGGTGATGACTCCATGCACCCACTTAAAAGATTACACTAGAAAGGGAGTGTTAGTCCATTCCATATTACACCACGGGTCCCGATCCTTTTCCAATCCACCACCATCTATGCAAACAATCAACTATCCCATACTATTTGATACATCACTAGCTAGGGCACCAAGATAACAATATGCACAAAATTTGAGGCCAATTACACAAGTACACAGTGAGTACTAACATATATATAGTGACTGACTGACATATACACTATAAGTAACTAACACCTACCCTTTCAAGGCATCCTAGTTAGAAAAGGAATGTCGATTCATCCCATACTACACTATGGGTCCCATCCTTTTTATCTATCATCAATACAAGCCCTTATAATGAGCACATATCACATACTACTTGCGATTGTCATTGGATAGGGGGTATGTATAATCAACAAATCACATAAGGCCATTAACAAGATTCTCATAGCTCATTGAACCATTAAGTCAGTGAATTCCAATGTCTATTGCTCTCAAGACACTGGTGACAAGATTGTCCACCTAGGCAGAAGTGCATCTGACATATACCACCTAGTGACCTTGGTGATATTCTCACTTAACCCCAACACAATATTGGTAGCACTTGGCATTGATCACCTCCATGCTATAGGTGATTGCCTACTAATCCTCTTGATATAATAGTTAGTTTTGATTTTTGTTACTTGCATGGTAAGGGTAACAACTATCTCAATCACTCCAATATCACATCACGAATAGCCCTTAGCGATCTTTCACTTCCATGATATCAGAGAGTGTTGGCTAGTACATAAGATACAACATTAAATCTATGAATTTTTCATTTACAAGATCCAGCAACAACCTGCTCTAGTATCAATCTCGGTTCTTACATGTGCTCACTTATATCTACGTACACATAATCTACAAAAGACAAGGGTTCATATGTACTGGTCAAGTGGATCTACGTATGTATATCACAATCAAGTGATTCAAGAGACTACACAAAGAATCCTATTGGTTTAGAGATGAATTTTGCAACACATAAGAATCATATGGCACCCACTTGAGATGGAACTTATACAAAACGTACACACAACAAATATTGACTAATAAAGTTGAGTTAATATAATCTCCCTAAGGCATGATCTTTTGTAGTTAATATAATCTATCAATGTTTAAGAAAGCTAGGAAAGAGCAAGATAAAATCTAGAAAGGAATTAAAAATATTAATCAAGACATGGGAGTTGTTTTTTCTGATGTCAGCCTGATGTTTAGGGCAGTAGCCAAGATTATAGATAGTCTACACAATCAAAGACAACAACACGCCTATACCCTAGTTATAAACCACCTATCTCAATGTTAAGTATGATTATCATATTTCAATCTTCCACTCTTTTAGTCATTAGGCTACCAGTGATCACGCCATTTCTAAAACCCTTTAGAGTGCAACACTATTTAATTCGAAGTTATCATGTCTACCTAGTTCTAACTATTTTACCATGTGACCAAGAGGATGTAGGTCTGCATTTCCACATGAATCCAACTTTTATCACCATATCTTTTTTAATGGAATCATTCCCTACTATGTCAAGTTTATAGTGATATATGGACTATATTGTGTTAGTTGACATGAGAATCATTCACTTTTCAGCATACATAGTAAAGTAACACCATCCATGCCAATACAAAAATATGGTCTTTGTTATGCTTCTTTCAGACACTAACAATTCCTATATGAAATCGGATTACACAAGATCACGAGTAGATGATACAGTTTAATTTTGAGTTCTTAAGTAATAAAAGAGTCATAGCCATCCTATGACTAAGGATGACAACCATCCTAACAGAAATCTGTTTTCAAACATGCTTTTAAGGGCACATATACCCTTTTCCCCAACTTCAGTTTAGCGTAGGAGGCAAGATATTATAGTCAAATAAAGCTTTCTAAAGCCTTTCTACATGCCTATTTCAAACATACCCTTCTACCAAGGTGTTTCATTATTCTACATTACTTTGAGGTATTTTGCCAAACAGTTCATATGCATTCTCTATGCTTCCCCATTTTCATTCATATTTCCTTTAGAATGCGTGGAATAAAAGAGAGGCTCCAAAATTTGGTTGAGCTTCCACTAAGCATAATTCCCGCTTGTTGTTCTTTTCTTTCCCCTCCACCATCATCCCCCTTGTTTTTTTGGTTAAATCTTTACTTACATGTCCCATGGCCAACTTGAAATAGAAAACAAATAGCTGGAAAAACTCAAAGGTGACTACTGATTTTTACCCAAAATAATTTAGCAGCAGTGACAGTACCTGACTTCGCAGCTCCTTATGCTGCTATGTTATGGTTCTTCACTCCTCCCTGAACCTGCAGCTCCTTATGCTGCTCTGTTATTGGCTTCATACCCCAAACATACAAAAATTTTGAAGATGGACGGTTGATTTCCCAGACAAATTAACCATCCTAAATTTTGTGGACTAAATAGCCATCTAGATGCTTAAATTTGAATAGAATTCTATTGTGGAGGAAATGCTACTAACCATGACAGTAAGAAACAGAAAATTAAATTGAAGTCCTCACTTATCCCTTGAAGAAAATTGAAAATGCTAACAAATTTATGAAAAAATATGCAAACCAAACTCCAGTGGTTTAGATCAACCGAATCACTACATGCTGTTTGGCAACCTTGAGAGTTGAACTATAATACCCTGCAGTCTTTTTGTTTTGATTGTGGATGCTTGTTGCTTTTCTACTTCTGGGGTTTAGGGCAGTTGTCAATTCGAAACAATTATTAAGTAGTTCGAATTTATTAATTTAATTGTTTCAATTTTTCATTTTTATATTCATATATTTGTTAGATTAACTAGATATTAAGGCTGGGGTCTTATGGGAGGGGCTTAAGCTCTATTTTTAAGGAACTAGAGATCTCTTATTTTTTAAGGCTACGGGATTAATTGAAATCTCTTGCTAGAAAATAGGAGCCCCTACTTTTTAGATCTTAAAATTTGTGCCGGTAAAAATGGGGTGGGCTAGAAATTGCCCCACTAGCTTAGGAGATTTTTCTGCCACATATCAGATTTTAGAGTGAAATTAATTATTTTAACACAATTTCTAATTATAAATTTTGGAAGATAAAAGCTTCCTTAAATATTGGGGCTAAATATTTAAATTGAATTGAAGAATAAAATTCATGGGATTGGTCCCTTTAGAATGTTCCTAAAAATCCTCAAGCAGCTCAATTCTATTTTTAAGGAAGCCCCCTCCCACGGGATCCCAGCCTAACAATTGTGTGCAATAATTTGATGAGTTTTGCAGGTGCCCAGCCTATGAAAGGTTACCCTACCTCATTAATGGGTCAATTAATCTTCTTCTTCCTTCGTAAATATTCTTACATGAATTAAGAAACGAGTAAATTGAACGAAATAATTATAATAAATAAATATAAAAAAAATGAGTTGAAGTAATTGAAAAAAAGTTAAAAAATAAAATAATGTGAAATGTAAGAAAAGGCATTAAAATATAGGGAAAGCATGTACTAGTATCCATTATAGCTAATTTTTTTGTACCCTGAGCGCTCATAAATGATATATCAAACTTTGACATTTTTTTTAAAAAAAATTCACGCATTCTCACACCCGCATCCCACATCTGCATCCGCATCTGCACCCGAATCGGCAACTTAGGTTTTAGGTTTTGGAAAATTTCTAAAGGTTAGAATATTGTATTATGTTATTTCACTTAACAGTTTAATAAAGTATAAAGCAACTAAGAGATGTATGTATGTATACTTCCATCAAAATATAATTGAAATCATTGGAAACTTTATGTTTGAAACTATTTATGAAGATTGTACGTCTCATGTTTCAAAATATTTCTATGAACATTAGGTTTTAGGTTTTGGAAATTATATATCCGAACTCATTGAGTGAAATTGATTTGTTTATATCTAGTTTGAGAAAGATATATGTGAATATAACGACCATATATATATATTTGAATGAATTTCAAAAATGATTTTCTGAATATAATAATCTTTACATCACTTTTGTTAGTAACTTTTCTGGCGTGTGCATGAATTTCACATATTTAACTAGTAGTCATTATTAGTGCATAATTTTCTAATTGGATTTTCTTTGTAATTAAAACATGTGTGCTCTAACGAGGAAAATGATTGGTATGATATGGATTTCCCTAAAACAGAAGCTCTGGTTTTAATCTTTACTTTGACAGAATATTTTCTTCCCCATTTCTGAAATCCATGAAATTTTTTATGTTTACAATGATATCCAATTGTGGAACAAACAAGGTAATAAAGAAAGGTCTAGATGTCTTATCTTCACTCACTCAACTTAAGAGTGTCAACTTGGAGAGGTTGATTTCACTCCTTGATGGAAAAAAGAGCATTGAAGTAGTGTCGAACATAGAGAAGTTATCTTTGAGCTAATGTGAAGCATTTGAAAATATAGATCCACATTTGACACAACCAAGCTACAACATTTTAACCTGGACCATAGAAATGATTTGGAGGAGTTCCCTCTTGGTATCTGCAATAAGCCCTCTACTTGGTCATGCCCTATTACCAACTGCCATTAGCTTCAAAATTTACCTTATGATTTCGGAAATATGAGCAATCTAAGACTATTAAGTTTATCGACATTATCACGCCTGGAATAGCTTACTGGGTTGATTGAGAAACTTGGACAGTTGGAATATTTAGACATTTCGGCATGTGAGGGCTTGAAAGAACTTCCAAAGGAAATAGGAAAACTCAAGAAATTTAGGAAGCTTGATAAAATTGGAAACTTTGTTTGTCGGCAACTTCAAATTGTGGAACCACACTTTAGTATGGATTAGCTTGACTGTTGACTTTTATCTTCTGTCTTCAAGAATAAGATCCAAGGATCTTGACATTCTTCATAAATGTTTTTCATTATTTTGAATTTTCATATTCATTGGCACAAATCAATATAAGGCCCTCTTTTTCAGCCTAAAATTGTTATCAATTTTAATGACAATTTAGTGCAATAAATAGTTTTTTACAGGATTGTAAATACATAATGAATATATTGTATAACCCAAGAAAATTCTTTGTTATGTATAAACTTGGATGTGGGTGTGTAGAAATGGTCTTGTGTTATTTGCATAGTAAATAAATTTGATATAAATTAAATTAGTAAAATGCTCGTAAGTCTCCAATTTTTAGTAGCATCTTATATGTACAAATCTATCAAAATTTATAATAAGAAATTATTTCCTTGAATTTTCCATATTGTAATGTTTGTCAAGAATAAAAAAATATTTGAATCATGTACTGCCAATAATTATGTTAAGGTTAGTTTGTTATCAAACAGTTCAAGTGTCATGTTAGATTTTACGTTTGTAGGAAGAATTTTAGTTTCATTAAAATGATATATATTGATTATCTTTTAATAAATAAACAATTTTTTTCTCTTGAAGAACATAGTTTATTGTTAATTTATATATATATTTATATATGATAAAAGGAGTGGGTGTGACATGACCATTTGAATGTCCAAGAATATAAGAGTATCTCAAGAGTTGATTGTTGGTGGAGAGAGAGAGAGAGAGAGAGAGAGAGAGAGAGATGCTCTTCTTCTATTAACATTTACGATCTTGAGATGTTGTTTATAATGACATGGCTCTATGCCCCAAAACATGCAATTTTTTTTAAAGAAACAAATTGATTTACCCAAAAAATTAACCATAAATTTTGTGAACAAAATAGTTATGCTAACATTAATGTTGTGATTGAGTTTCATTAAAGGAAGTGTCCAAACATATTTTGCAAATGAGGTTGACTAATGATAAAAGTTATTGTTAATGTTTGTAGCTTCAGTCGTATGATCATTAGAATATATATAATACATGTTGATTAATAATAATATATTATATATGTTATGTTATTATTAATCATATGAAATTTAATATTCAATATTAAATTATTATATTATTCTTAATTAATAATTGATTGATGAAACATTATAAGATTGATTAAATTATGATTAATAAGAAGAGGCATGTTCTTTCTTATAAATAATAATGAATAGACATGTCCCATGAAGGGACATGTCTCTCCTAGCCTCATGCCTAATATAAATGAAAGAGAGATTGTTGAATTTGAAAAACACATACAAAATAGAGTGCTATTACATTTGCAGCTATCCTAAAACTTAACATGGTATCAGAGCCAGACTGCAAATGTAAGAGAGTAGTTTGTTGATGGTGAATGTGTGACTGTCTCA
>MU224998.1:243845-290288 GCA_018584345.1 Thuja plicata | reverse complement strand
GGTGATAACGGTTAATAGTTTCGTACTCTCTCTGTGACTGTGCCATTAACCTGCTGTTAATGTGCCTCCAGTCCCCTGTTCTACGGGCCAGCACCCTTTTGCTGCTTTTATATATCAAAAACATATATAATATATTATTATTAATCAACACATATTATATGTATTCTAATGATCATACAACTAAGCTACAAACACTAACAATCTTAAATGGAGATTCTGGCGAAAGTGAGTGTGAAAGGGAATAAATGAAATTTATGCAGACTCATACGTGTATATGTTGAGAATACAAATTCCTTTGCAAATTCAATAAAACCGATTTGTTTAATCTCTTATATAAAGAAGACTCTACTATTAGCTTTACAAAGAGTGGAAATCACAAAAGAACAACTTAGAGGATTAAGCAGTAGTAACCTTCGAATTAGAAAGAAATTGACAGTGTGTAAATACTTTAACAAAATGGTGTCGGTCATTGCAAGCTCTATGCATGGGGAATCGCATAGGGATTCACAGAGGGAAACAAACAAGATTTCTAACGAAAATATAGATCAAATAATCATAGAAAATGGCATGGTATTGAATCATCAGATGTGCTATGTCAGTATCTGCAATATGCCCTCAATGTTTGAACTAATGACTCCTTAGATGGTCTACTCAAGGAATGTATCTTAGACTTGGGATTATTTCCCAGGAACATGGCTGGGTGGGAGGCTATAGATGTTGGTTGGGTGGGAACTATAGTTCGGTTGGGTGGGCGGGGTGGGGGGTCTATGCTGGTGCAATTTTGGACATTTAGATGTATGTTTGAAAGTTACAAAGGAATGATGCTTTCGCCATCTTATCAAAACTTCCAGGAAGAAATTTGTTAGATTTTACTAGAAATTCAAGGTAGTTTGCCTTTGCTTCTATACAATCTTATATATTGGGTTTCTTTTAATCAAGTCTTTCAACACTAAAATGACATGCTTGCAATTAACAGGGGAAGTACAACAATCCCATATGGAAATGCTTCAGAGATTTACTTTTCCCAATGTGATGGAACACGAGATTTGGCCATGTGTTTGGGACACTGTCACATCCCTCTTCCAGCAATAGCTGCTAAAGATGATACATGGAGAGAATGGAAGCTTTTAGAAAATTATTTCAAATTTCCACCGTCTGCATTAATAACTAAATTCTGGAATCTTCCTGCAATCCACTGACAAATCTGGAGGATTTGATTTTTCCGCAGCCTTTTGTTGACTTTTGGGGGAGTTGGTGAAAAACTTAATTGGCCTCTATAAACAGAGGCAATCATAATAAAAAAAAGGGATGCACACAACGCATAAAAGGAAAAATGATAGGGAAGTGAAAGAGAGAATAAATTTTGAGAGGAGGGAGTTTTTTTTTAGCAGCACATTATTTTGGGGAAAGGGAATGGAATAAAGGTAAGAGAGAAAAAGAATGCAGATAAGAGAAGAGGAGGACTCACGCATTAATGGAAGTGTGGTGGAAAAAATTAAAAGAGAGGGCAAAGCATGGTAAAAGAGAAGGGAGAGCACAAAACATAAAGGCTTGGGAAAATGACAACACTCACTCTAAACAAAACTTAGTTATCTCCAATTTGATACCAGGTTTTTATGATATTTAATTTTTTTTGTTTTCAAATAAAAGAGTAAATTCTAGGTATGACCTTACAGTGTGGTTAGAATTTAGAATGGTAATACTAGGTGCTCTTAATCTTAATTTTTCAAAATCCACAACCATCTAATTTCTTTGCTAATGAATTCAAATTAGCATAGGATACATAATATTTAAGTTATCTTAAGAAAATAGATAGCAATTATAACTTCCTCTTATAACCAAAAGCTCGATCAATTTCTCTATTTGTTCTTTCTGTGGATAAAATTCCAGCTTTACGTTATTAAATTTTTCATAGGAAATAACTTAACTATACTTTGAACCTTAGGAGGGATATATGGAAACCTTGTTTTTTTTTGTAATCTAGCAAACAGGAATCATTCAGGAAACATAATAGATTTTATTCAGCAGATGAATCTTCCTTTCATTTTAAACTCAGACTTACATAGTTAAACACCGAGAGACAATTTAAACCAGTTTTGGAATTAGAAATGAAATAAATATTAACTAAAAGACCATTAATTTACTTTACTATTCAGTAAGAGAATTGTACTGAAGTTGAAATAGAACGTTCCTACTCTTTCCTAGACGAGATTTGGTTTAACTAATTTAATTCTCTTGTAACTTAATAGACCATATGGAAAGTAGGTGTTTGTTATTATTTTTATGTTGAATACCTACTTGTGGTGTTTTTTGTTTCTATTTTATTTTATTTTATTATCGATAATTGGAAAAACTAAAGGAAGGTGTAGGATGTGGAATCCTAGGAAAGGGTAGTATATTCTGTTCACTACCTACTAGTAGAAATATGGCACTTAATTCCTTTGGCCAAAGCTATGGAAACACATGTTTTCTTAATTGTGTTGGTTATTTATGTTTCATCTTCATGTAATCTATGATTAGTTCAACTTAGACATATGTGGAAAGTAGTTAGTTTCACAGACACGCCAAATTCCTTCCAATCAATCAGTGCCAGGTAATAGAGTTCGTGGGCAGGGTCAGTGTGCTCTTCATTTTAGGATGAGCTTTGGGGGAGCTAACCACTCCTTGGTTGGGTGGATTAAACCCTTGAACCACACTCTCATCTCAAGATTTGCAGATGGATAGGTGTCCAATGGATTAGGAGACCGGAGCATGCAGATGGACAGTTGTCCGATGGCATATTAGATATTGTTTAAATTGACCTTTTGGTCTTGAACATGATGTATATATGTACATTCCTATTTATGATGTAAGGTCCACAACGAGTTAGTCGGCATCCTGATATTGAACATTGTAATTTTACTAATTATGGAAATGTTAAATTTTTGATAGAATGGTAGATTACTTTTGTGTATATTACCTTTTGTGTTATGTCAAATAATTGAAATAGAAATTTAGAGATTATGTGTATTTAATTTCTATATCTTGAGTTTTTATGTTGACCAGTCCATAGCGATTGACCGTCTATGACTATTGAATCGACATTATGGAATTTTTTTCTTTTTTATGCTTATGTGGTGTTTGTGGATTTTTCGGTCTTTACATGTGGTATCAAAGTTGTGTTTAAACACTAGGACCTTGGTCTACTATTGATAAGTTGCATACCTATGCTTGGTGCAAGAGTAAATCTGACACCATGGATACTAGGAACAATAAACGGGCTAGTTCTAGAAATGATCTAAATGGTGAATCTAACAAAAGGTTGGATCAGAACTTGGCTCTCTTGCAGTAGCAGGGTGATCGTATGGATAATGTGGAGCAAGATTTGAGAAGTAGACAGAATGATGAGGAAATGAGGAAGAGGAAAGAAGATATAAGGATAGAAGCTCAACAAAAACAAGAGGAATATTTAAGGTTGGAAGCTCAGTGTAAGCATGAGGAAGACCTGAGATTGGAAGCTCAGAGGAAAGAAAAGGAGGATAAGAGGAATGAAGAGCTATTGAAACAAGATGTTGATTCTAGGGCTACAACAGTACCCAATAACCAGGAAAGAATAGCAGAGGAACTGAGCCAGGACCTCAAGAAGGTCATGCCTCCTACCTTCAATGGTAAGACCATTGGTGATGAGGCTGAAGCATGGATTGTATCCATGGAAAAGTACTTTCACATTCACAATCTTTATGGTGAATCTAGAGTGATGTGAGGTGCTTTTTAGTTGATTCGTGAAGCTGTTACTTGGTGGAATAATGAGATGGCTGAAAAGAGGATGCAACTTGGGAGGATTTTATTATACTCTTCCATAATAGATGGTTGCCACAATTATAATATAATTGGAAAGTAGCTGACTTCCAAAACCTGATACAAGGAGTATTATCTGTTACTCAGTATCATGAGAGGTTCTTTCACTTGGTTAAGTATGTGCCTCAGTACCAGCAGGATGAATGGTTTAGAACCCATAAATTTATTCTTGGACTACATCCAGAGATAGGATCTAAGGTCAACATGCATGAGCCTGAAACTATGGACTTTGCCTTTAGGAAGGCATTGAGGCAAGAACAAAAAGTGCAACATGTGTCTACTGTAAGGGCTGATCAGAGGAAAAATCCCTCTCACAAATTTAAGAGGAAATTTCAGGATAATCAACCTAAAAATTCTGGACATCAGCAGGTCTGGAATATAAGAGGTAAAGGTCGTTGGAATGCAGATAGGAATGCCAACAACAATAATGGTGATCAGTATCAGAAAAAAGGTGCTAATCAGAATGGGAATAATAGAAATGACAATGAAAGGTGTATGTGTCTGAATGTGACCTCTAAATCGGGCACAAACACAACATAGTCATTGCTCAATCGTCGAATTGTGAAGATGAACATGAATTGTCCATTCCACAATATTGATTGAATCAACCTGTTGCCTCCTATTTAGTTGGGGTGTTTAATTAATCTCATAAAAAGATCCAACAACCATGACCATTGCTAAAATGGAGGATTTGGAAGCATTGAAAACTGAAATGAAACTATTCTATATATGAGAAATGCAATTATAATCTAAGAATGCAAATGCATATTTTAATCTAAGAAGATTGAAAGAAATAATAGAATTAAGATATTTGATACATAAGAAAACTAAATTAAGATGCAAAATACCATTAATCTAAATGAAATTATACTAATTATGCAATAAAAGATTGAAAACATGAGAGAATTGAGACAAGAATTTGCTATAGTTTTGATACTCTAAAATTGCTCCTCTCAAATGAAGAAAAGAAGGTCCATAATATACAAAAGCCTGAAGAGAGGATGAAGAGTTTCTTGGAAAGAAACGACTGACTCTTCATCTGCATTGAGGAAGGTGAGACACAATTCAAGGAATTATTTAATTAAGTAAATGAATTATTGCCACATGGGTGGCTTTTCACATGGAATTATGAAATTCATTTGAGGATAATCCATTCAAATAACCAAATAAATTTTAATTCCTTTTGATGTGAATTAGATAAAGGGGGTGGAATTAATTTAATTTAAAAGCACTTAGGACTTTAGAATTAAATTAATTAATCATAGGGATTTTTAGCTAATAAATCTTGAAAATTTAGGAATTAAATATAGTATGAGATTTATCCAAATTTAGGTTTTCTGCATTTGAGACTAAGTCAATTAAAGACAATTAGGAAGGAGAATTTGCCTAGTACAATAGGACTTCGATGATGAGAATTTGAAGAAATGCACCAAAATTGATTAGAATTGTAAGGTGCAAATTTTGGGGTATTACATTTTGCCCCTCTTTGAATTGATGTGTGAGCAGCGCATTGATTCAAAAAATAGTCTGATGTCATAGATGAAGATTTTGGGAGTCTAGGTTACATTTCCTAGACACCGATTAGATCGAGAAGCAGAACCATCTTCAGAACAAAGCATGATTCTCCGAAGTCTAAGTTACATTGTGAAGACAATGGTCCAAATACCAATTGAGAGAAGATTGAAATTGGGGTTAGATTGCCCCAATGTCCACTGATAGTTGATGAAGATTTAGGACTATCTCCAGAATCATGGTTAGATTTCCCTAATACGAAGGTTAGCCCTCCGAGATTCGGGTTAGGTTACCTAGATAACGGTCCAAAAGAGCTTTTGAGAGCCATCTTCAGAACGAAGCACGACTTTCAGGAATTAGGGTTAGATTTCCCCAATACCCAATGATATTTCAAGAATCATCTCAAGAACGAAGCTTAGTCTGCCAATATCTAGGTTAGATTGCCCAGACACTGGTCAAATTGATATCTTTCAGAACACTGTCCCCAGAATGAGGCTCAACCTTCAGGAGTCTAGGTTAGATTGCCTAGATACCTGTCCCAAAAGATAGTCAATAGAGATTTTTAGGACTATCTCCAGAATGAAGCATGATCCTTGAGGATCCGAGATAGATTGCTCAGATACCTAAAAAGATAGATGACAAGATGACAAGATGCGAGGCATCAAGATACCCCTAGAGATTCAAGGTCATGGAATATCTAATTTTGGCCATAAGGTACAAAAAACTGAATATGCCCCAAGTGATGAGATGCCCCTAGTAATGGGGACTTTTGATTCAGATCAGACTGATTCGAGAATGATGCAAAAGATTCAATGATGCAATTATCCTACCCCCTTGGGAGTAAAATCGAAAGATGACACAACAAAAAGATGATTGACAGTAAAAGATTGCAGATAGAAGTAATATCAAAGATCCATAGGAATTCAGAGATAGATCAAGAGAAGGAAAAATCAATTTAGAGTGATTAGGAGGTCTTGTTGACTAGGTTTGACCATAGTTGACCAAGTTTGACTAGAATTGAGTAGAGTTGACTTTGATAAAAAGATCATAGAATCTGAGAAAAAGATGATGAGAGATGATTCTGACAAGAAAGCGATGTCAGAAATATGACTGCACAAGCGTCGGAGCACGTCGGTCCCAAAATTTTAAAATGTGATTTTGAGCTACTTAGGAGTGTCAGATTTTGATTTCGATCATGAAAATGGATTCAAAATGGTTGATTTAGCCAAGGGTACAATTTTCGCGAAAAATGGAGCACTTTTGAAAATTAGGTCAAAAGCTATATAAGGCCTGGAGGGATCATTTTCAAATCATTATTCACTTTTAACATTAGAGATGGTGAGGGCCCCAGCTGATATTGATAGCATTCCTGTGAATACACACTGATTCGAGCGCTCCCGATGACACAATCGGCCACTAGCATATGACGCACCTGTAAGTAATCAAAAAATCATCTTGCATTTCAAATTTTAGATCCTTTTAGCATGTTTTTAAAGCTTTTATGTCCACTTACATCAAATCTCGTACAAGGGAATAGTTTCCTCGCACCGGCCAAGGTCGCCTCGTGCACAAGAAATTAGTTTCCTTGCATGGGTTAGGGCTTCCTTTCATGGGGTCCCTCTGCGAGCTCGCGTGACGTGTGCGATGATGTCACGCGAGATTTCATCCCCAGTGATGAAATCTCACGCAAAGAGAGATCCTGTCTTGCACAAAATAGAAAGCTTGCATGGGAAAAGAGTTTCCTCACGTGGGAATTACTTACTGTCCAGAAAGTTGTCGTCCATTATGTCACAGAATCAGCCAATTAGAATGCCTCAGAGCTGTGTATAGGATAGGTCTATAGCTTCACTTGCTGTCATTGCTTTGAAAAAAAAATCATCATGTCAAGATATTGATCAAATGTCGTCGCTTGCTTTGCAGGTTGACTTCCCCAATATTGCATTTCGGTCGCACCATCCTGTCAAGGGTAAGCTACTGTGGAGACTGACAGATGCTGATGGCGCCTATCTCAATGGGTTAGGATTATCATATCTTCATGATGTACCTGATATTCAGGTAAATCACAGTCTATTGGGTGCACTTGTCAAGCATTTCCATTCAGAGATGAACACTTTTCATTAGCCATATGGGGAGATGAAAGTCACTCCCGAGGACATATACAAGATCCTAAGAGTACCATTCCACAAGGCTTGCCTAGAGTATGATATCCAACCGAGGGTAGGCACACTTGCATTAAGAGTGATCTTCCAGGATAATCTAGTGATGGGTTGATCCATTTCTTGGGAGGATCTAACAAGTAGGTACAGTGTAGATCATACATTGGCAGTTGTCTTGGTGCTATTCTTGAGTTTCCACCTATGTCGGATCAAGGTCAGCATGGATTGGAGTGCAGCTACGGAGGCATGCTGCAGTGGATGTTAGCCAGACCAGTAGTGAGATTCAGATGGGGCGAGTACATGCCCGCATAGATGTACCATGAGATGCACAAGATTGTGTATCAGAGTGCACGGACCATGGTGGCAGGAGTCGTGGTTCTACAGATCTAGGTCTGGGAGCACCTTCCCAAATGTCGACTGATTTTTCATGATACTCGGCAGCCCTTAGAGCCATATATTTATAGTTATGCAGTTCCTATGACTCAGCTAGCACTGAGTATGACAGATCAGTGGTGGGCACAACTAGATGATATGGCACCAGTTATATGGAGGCCATGGATACCCACAGAGGTTTGGGATGATGCGCAGCACATGCTGCCGCATATGTTCTTCACGCATCCTTTGATCGGGTGCACTATCAGTGTCATTAAGTGCTTCCTACTGACATGGGTCCTATGATAGTTTGGGAGACCACAGGACGTCTCCTAGGAGTACTGTACATATGCCTGATTCATCGATGAGATGAAGAAGGGCTGGTAGTGGCAGCTAGACAGGGGTAGGACCATGATAGATGCACGAGTACCACTAGCTAGGTTGGATTATTTAGCACGGGTGATGAATGCAGGGATGACAACTACATATAGAGATCACATCTTGGCACACCCATTCCTGAGATTTATAGATCCTATTGGCTTGGGTCCATAGGTATAGTAGGTGGTACAACCACCACCACAGTAGCAGGTACCGCAACCGCCACAGCCACCACCATAGTAGGTACCACCACAATAGAGAGTACAATCAAGGACTGGGCTGAGTCCTCTTCTTCCTAGATGGATGGGATAAGACATAGAAGCAGGGAGTAGTGGTACTCAGGAGAGGTCCACTGAGTAGGGGGAGGATACCATTATGGCTAATGCTGTTATGGCCAATACACAGGTAGGAGGATAGGTAAAAAATTTACAGGAGGCTCTCAGGAAGAGCCGGGAGAGATTACGACAGGTACAGAGGGAGCGAGATGACTTTCATACACAGGTGGTCATCCAGGAGACCCGAGTGATCAAGTGGGATCAAGGGATCTAGGGACTACAGGAGGCACTGGCCAGAGCATAGGTAGAGGCGAGATATGAGGCTGCTCAGTCAGCCTATTATTATGCTGCATACACGATTGTAGTTCTCAAGGCAGCAGACCAGGTGCTGCCATTTTCAAAGTATGCTGGGGCATGAGTCGCTCCACGGGCACCACCACAGGCACCTCCTCAGCAGCAAGCCATGCCACCTCCTCCACCTCCGCCGGGTGGGAGTGGCTTGATGAGACATTTGATAGATATTGTACTACCATTTTGATATACCATGCTTGAGTAGCATCATTGTACACTTGATCAATTGATATATATGAGCTTGATTTTGGCATCATTGTACTTGTTTATATATTGCTTCAAATTTGCATGTCTTGTGAGATGTTTCCTATATGATTAGATGTATGGATTAGAAATGTATGTCATGGATGAATATGCAAATGTTTATGCACATGTTTTATTAATGTATCAATGAATACAATGCAATGATAGATGTTAGATGGATAAATGCTATGTATGATTTGATTTATGCTTATAATGGATGCACATGTTTATGGATAGGTAAATGCAAATGAATGTATGGAATGCACTTTTGTGAAAATGAATGTAATGCAATGAATGAAATGGTACTAATCACCTTGTGCAGGATATTACAATATATGACAGGTACTAACCAAAAGAATATGAATAAAGATCGAGAACGAGTACCGGACACTTGTGCAGTCAAGAGGAATCCAGGACAAAAGATGAGGACCTTCGAAGAATGAGAAGACAAATGAAGAGAGCACCAAAACTATCACTATGCAAGCTTAAAATGAGAATGCAAGCCTAAGCTAAATGAAACCCTAGGACTTGGTTGTTGGATTCATCATATAATTATCATCATCGACTATATTTGGAACATCGGAGTCAATACAATCCTTACTAGTGCCACTGCCACCATAAGAATATGACTATGACTTTCATCAGATAAAATGTAGGAAATGAACATAAGCACTAGGGCACAAAAGCCAAGATGAACTGAACATTATTTCTAGTTTGATATAGTAAGAATACACAAGTAAGAAAAAAAAGAAATAACAGTCAAGGAGATAGTTCCAACCTCCCCTTGGCGTACAAATAAATAAGATTGAGGGATGTGAGGTTTTTCCACCTTAATGTAGAAGCTCTTATCACATACAACCTATTTATTTGATGCTTTTGGATCATCAAAATGACACCCGCAAGCAGTAGACAAAGAAAATATCAATGAAATTCATGAGAACAAACAACATACAAAGAAAGATTCAATCATAGCTCAGCATGTTTCAAAGTTTACAAATGTGCCTATGTTTAGGGTGTTGAGAAACACCATTGTTCTTGTGAGTGTGATGTGTTTGATTGCTATCGAGAGATGTTTACGTTGCGATGTCCAATGTGTATTGAAAAACATAGATGTGCCCAAAGGGAGTGTTGAAAAATATTGTTTAATGGGGTGTTGAGAAACACCAGCTTGTGCCACTAGATAGTTGTCCTTTAGAACTGATAAGATTATTGACTCGAGTGTAAATCAAAGATGCGATCAGAGTGGGGAGCCATGCCCCCAAGTACAGTAACAGATTGATGTCAAATATGTAGATAGTGAGTTGATGTGAGAAATCTCAGCAGTACAGCGACAGTAGGAAGACTTAGTGAGAATCACTGGTGACTGACGCGAGAGAGATTCTCAAGTATAAAGATCAGCGTGAGATCTAGGCATCAGTAGGCAGACTCAGTGAGAACTACTGGTGACTGATGCAAAGAGGAGAGAGACTCCAAAAGATAGGACAATGCCCTCTAGACCAGGAAGATGCCCCCGAGTATGACCAATTTCAATCCATGTGAAGTCGAGTGAAATCTCAAAAATAACTGAGAGCGAATGCATGAGCGAGCAAACTAAAGCAGGAAAGCAGGAGAGAAAATTGCAAGAAAGCCAAGGGATGTCATGATAGATAGAGAATTGCAAAACAAGAGGTGCCTGTTTACCAGGTTTTCACCATCTTTACAGAAATTCTATTTTTGCTACCCTGACGCCTGTTTACCAGGTTTTTATCAATGACACATTTTTCTCTTTTTCTCATTTTTTTGTATTTTCATTTTTTCAAATTTTTTTGTATTTTTACTTTTTCAATTTTTTTGGTATTATCAAGGCGCCTGCTTGCCAGGTTTTCACCAAGATAATAGATACATCAAAGTGCCTATTTGCCAAGTTTTCACTAAGATGATCATTTTTTTAGGACATTTTGCAATTTTTAGGATTTTCTCAGAAAAGAGTATGTACATGAGCATTCAGAAGACATATCAACTGTAGAAATTCTTCATATGAAGAGCATTGATAGGATCTTTGAGTTGTTCTCCCTTTGTGGTAGACAACTGGTAAGTTCCAGACCCAAATACTGTAGTGATAACATATGGATCAAACCAGCTTGGTTCAAATTTTCCTTTCTGGACCCACTGCTATTGATTCTTGGGGTTATCTCTCAGGATGAGATGAATTCCCTTGGTCTGACCTTCTTGTTGTAGCTTTTAGATATTCTCTTCTGATATGCTTGGAGATGATCCAACGCCACTTTTTGATATTCATCCAGTAGTTCAAGCTCTTGTAGCTAAGATATTCTAATATCATCATCAGTAACGAGGCCCTTCAAAGAGACTCGCAAGGTAGGAATCTCAACCTCAATAGGAAGCACTGCATCTGCACCATAAACTAGAGCAAAGGGTGTGGCCCATGTTGGAGTCCATATACTAGTGCGCTAAGCCCATAAAGCTGGATTAATCTGGAGATGCCAGTCTCATCTAGATTTGTGTACTGTGCGGTGTAAGATCTTGAGAATAGTCTTATTTGAAGCTTCCGCCTGTCCATTACCCTAGGGATAATAGATAGAAGACTAGTGCTGAATAATTCTTAACTTAGTGCATAAATCTATTAGATCCTTGTTCTTGAATTACCCCCATTGTCAGTGATTATTGATGAGGGTACACCATATCTGCAGATGATGTAGTTTAGTATAAACATGGCCACAGATTTACCATCAGCTACAATGAGAGGCACTGCCTCAACCCACTTGGTAAAATAGTCTATAGCAGTAATGATGTATTTATGTCCCCTTGAAGAAGATAGATGTATCTGACCCACCAAGTCAAAGGCCCACTGCTGAAATGGCCAAAAGCTGATAAAAGGAATGAGCTCCTTGGTAGGAGCATGGATCAGATTTCCATGAAGCTAGCACTATTTGCAAGATTTGGCAAATTGTGTAGCTTCTTTCTCCATATTCGGCCAATAGTAACCAGCTGTAATAAGTTTGCGAGCCAGTGTCAGACCATTTGAGTGAGATTCACAAATGCCTTCATGCACCTCTACTAACTTATGTTTGGACTAATCAGGTTCTAAACACCTAAGGAGGGTACTGTCTAGACCTCACCTATATAAGTCGTTAGCTATGATGAAAAACCATGAAGCACTGTGAATTAAGTGACGTTTCTCATTTTGAGTGTAAGTGTCAGGAATAATCTAGTCACAAAGGTAGGAGTAAATATGGTGGTAGCGGGATGAGTCATGCCCAATGACTGAATATTTCATCTGGGATTTAGGGGAATTATAAGCAGGGTAGCACAACGTCTCCACTAGGAATTCATGTCAAAAGTCATTTTCTGGCATTTCTATCATGGAAGCAAGAGTAGCCATGGCATCAGCTACTTTATTATATGCCCTTGGTATTTGTTGGAAAGTAATGTGTGCAAATTATTTCTTGAGATCATCAACCATCTTTTTATAAGGCACCAGTTTTTCATCTTTTGTTTGGTAGATGTCATTCACCTAATTGATAACCAACTGTGAATCTCCAAATACCTTTAGCTCATCGACATGACATTCAATAGCAATGTTTAATTCATTAATCAAGGCTTCATACTCAGCAGTGTTATTTGTGCAAGGAAACATCATTTTGTAAGCCTTTGGTAATGAATAACACTGAGGTGTAATGAACAAGATTTTGGCACCTGACCCCTATTGGGTGAATGATCCATCAAAGAACATGGTCCATGACTAATGTGTGAGAAGAATGATGGACTCATCTAGGAAATCAATCCTTAATGGTTGATAGTCTGCAAGAGGTGCCTCAGCCAACTGATCTGCAATTGCTTGCCCTTTGATAGCTTTTATTTCCACATACTCAATGTCAAATTCACTGAGTATCATGACCCACTTAGCGAATCTACCCATGAGGGAAACTTTGTTGAGTAAGTACTTTAATGGATCAATTTTTGCAATGAGCCTTGTAGTGTGAGTAAGCATGTAATGCCGTAACTTCTGGGAAGTGAACACCACTGCCAAGCAATCTTTCTCAATGATAGAATAATTCATTTCATAGGAGACCAATGTTTTGCTGATGTAATAGATTGCTCTTTCCTTATTGTTTTGATCTTCTAGGGCCAATAGAGCACCCAGAGATGTTTCTATAGCTGAGATGTATAATATTAATGGCTTCCCATGAATAGGAGGCATTTATATAAGTGGATTAGCTAGATATTGTTTGATTTTTTGAAGACCTTGTTTACATTCTTTATTCCATTCATAGGTCACACCTTTATGCAGAGTCTTGGTAAATGGCTGTGACTTGTCAGCTAGCTATGAGATGAAGTGCTGGATAGACTGAATCCGACCTTAAAGACCTCTAATTTGTCTGATATTGCAAGGTGGAGGCATTTCCATGATGGCTTGCACCTTTTCAGGATCCACCTTGATTCCTTTTGCACAGATGATATAACCAAGTAATTTTCCCGAAGTTACTCCAAATAGACATTTCTTAGGATTGAGACGTAGTCTGAACTTTTCCATACGATCTAGTATAGGTCCTAGATCAGTAAGATGTGCTTTCCTATCCATACTTTTATCAAGGGTGTCATCAACATAATCCTCCATTGTTTTATGCATCATATCTTGAAATATAGTAGTGACTGCTCTCTGATACGTGGCTCCATCATTCTTAAGACCAAAAGGCATAACATTCTAGCATAAAGTGCCCCATGCACAAGTGAAAGCAGTCTTTTCTTGGTCCTCTAGTGCAATTATGATTTGGTTATAGCCTGAGAAACTGTCCATTAGGGAATACATTTCGTACCCTGCTGTCATATCCACAATCATATCAATGTTGGGTAGTGGGAAATCATCTTTTGGACATGCCTTTTTTAAGTCCCTAAAGTCTATGTAGACTCTGATAGATTTGTCATGCTTCAACACTACAACTATGTTGGAGATCCATTCTGCATAGTCAATTTCTCTGATGAACCCAGTTTTTAGGAGTTTCTCTAATTCTGTCTTGACAAGTAGAGCCACATGTGGATGCATTTTTCTAAGTTTTTGCTTGACTGGTTTTACTCCAAGAGCTATTGATAGGTGATGCATGATAAGATCAGGATCTACACCAGGCATGTCAGAGTATGTCCATGCAAAGTTTATGTTTTTCTCTTTGAAGAAATCTATGAATTCTTTGAGTTCTTCTACAGATAATGATTTAGCCACATGAATAATGTGTGGATGTTCTTCTGTACCCAGATTTACTGGATGAGTTGGCTCAATTAACACTGATGACCGTTCCTTGAAATGACTCAGAAGTGCATCAAGTATCTCATCCTCAGGCACCTCAGAGAGGTTTTCACCTTTGGATACTTCTATTATTTTTACCTTTTTTGGCTCTGACACTGCCACAATGTGGTTTTCACCATCAGAGTGCCTATTTTTTCTTCTTTTGATTTTATGACTAAGATACTTGATATCAGCCTCAATCATGTTGACACTTTCTTCACTAGTGGAGGACATTACAGGTTCAACATCATGAAGATAATAGGCTAGAGCATAGTCATTCTGGAATGCAAGGACTTTGTTGGATGAGGAAGAGGAATTCTAGTCTATTAGCTCAGGATGTTGGAGTGAGAGAGAAGTGACGGGTTCAAGTGCATTCACAATATAATCATCGAAAGTGTGGACTAGTAAGGTGAGACCTAGAGAAACCTCATCCAAAGATGTATTAGAATCCCTTTGACTCCTAGTGACTATAATAGAAGACATGTTAACATTTATGGACTCAGACTCATTAGACCTTTCACTAGACCTTTCACCTATGTTGAGAATCTTTTCATAGGATCCTTCTGAAAAACTGTTGAACTCATACTCATGGGAATCTGTGTCCAAACTCTGACTGAGATATTTTCTCCATGAAGGTTTGAGCATTCTTGTGACACCAGCCTGTTCTTGTGCAAACTAATCTTGAAACTATGATGGTATGTATCATTCACCTTGGAAACCAGGGTCTTGTGACACCTTCCATTGTTTGTATGTCAGAGAAGTGAATGGAATAGTGACATTGGAGTCACTGCTAGCCTTGGTTGTACTGGCATGTATTATGACATCATCTGGCTCAGCAAAGAATGCTGCCAGATCTGGAGGGATAGGATAAGGAAATAAATCCTTGTCGGAGCTATCCTCTGTAGTGTCAACTATGGTTGTGCCTTCAGGTTCTGGTGGAGGATCTAGTTTTGGCACAAATTTGTTAATCCCTAGATGGAACATGATCTTCTTGAAGCCTAAACCAGTTGTGTCTTTTGTCTTTTGACCTATAGCTTTAATAGGTTCAACTAGCCCATTACCATTCATCCCTATTCGACCACTCCCTTTGTATCCAAAGTGTTTCATAATTTTAAGACCTTCACTATTGGGATCTAGTTCATGAGTCGGGGCAGTCTGTTCAAATATGTCTTTTCCTTTGTAAAGCCAAGATTTAATAGCTCTTTCCTCATCTTCATCTTCTAATGGTGCTGAAGCTCATACAAAGGCACCATCATAAACTATTTTAGGAGTAGAAGACTTATTGTTCTCATAAGGTCTCCTATAAGAATGAGGAGACAGAGGTAGAGCTGCTAATGATAGCATAGGTTCTATCAGATACCCCCATGCCTATGTCTTTGATTTTAAAAGTCTATTCCATGTCTTTAAGCTTGGCCTGATAGAATTATGTGTATTCTCTATTAGCAGGAACAAAAATATCAGCTGATTGTGTGAGCGTATTACGAGAAGAGCCCATATTAACAGGAACTATCACTTCTCCACCATGGAAAGGAAACTTGATGCACTGATGATACGTAGAGGGAACCACTTGCATTTCGTGGATCCATGACCTTCCCAAAATGATTTTATAAGAAAGAGGAATGTCCCACACTTGACAAGTGACATCTCTTTCAATAGGTCCAACCTGAATGGGTAGCACAACTAAACCTTTAGACTTTCTTTCTTCTTCATCATAGGCTTTGATAGTAATTTTCTTGCGGGAATCTATACGATCTTCATCATAACCTAGCTGAGCGAGCAAGTGAGCAGAGTAGATGTTGAGGCCAGCACCATTATCAATAAGGATGCAACAAATGAGTTTTTTGCCAATCATGAACTCTATATGCAAAGGAGCATTATGCGGGTGGCTGATCGAATGGTCATCTTCTTCTAAGAAGGACAAATAGTGCGGTGAAGTCAAGTGACCCACCATAGATTGAAATTCATCAAGATTAATGTCTTTGGGGACATTAGTGTATGTGAGGGCTTTATCCAGAATCTCCCTATGAGAAGGCGAGATCTTCAACAACTCAAAGATGGTTATTTGAGAGTTGGTTCTTTGTAGCTGGTTGAGAATGCTATAAATAGCAATAGGAGGTGCGGGGAACACTTTCATGGTCTTTTTGGAAAGACCAATAACAAATTTATCCGTGGGTTGTTTCGGTGTGGATGTAGTAGCAGGAGGGTCAGGACCCTTGAGAGTGATCTTAGCGCTGGATCTGGTAATGATGTTTGTGCAATCTTGAGATGATTCAGGTTCAGACAAGAAAGACCCAGGGCCTCTCAAGACAAATGGGGTCTTAGGCTTAGGACCATCCCTGCTCCCTTTGATAGTAATCACATCACAATACTCAACTTTGATAGGTTCAATCATGTTGATGACATTGTCATAAGTGGTATGTACGTAGTTAACCTTGGCATTGTTGTTCTTAGTGTTGGAAGACTCACCTTTCTCATGATGAGGAAAGGGATCTTTAAATGCCTGGTGATCTGAATTCTTATTATGA
The DNA here is from genome assembly GCA_018584345.1 of Thuja plicata. Lineage (NCBI taxonomy): Eukaryota > Viridiplantae > Streptophyta > Pinopsida > Cupressales > Cupressaceae > Thuja > Thuja plicata. The sequence continues at coordinate 273,361 of MU224998.1, read as the reverse complement.
TTCTCCACAACAATAACCTCATTATCAATCTGATCTTGGACCTTATGGCACAACTAAAGACAAGTAGAAGTATTATGACCCTTGTTCTGGTGGTAGTCACAATATGCATTTTCGTTCCACCAATGGGGTCGTGGTTGCGGATCATATAGACGCTTGTCCAAAGGAGTGAGAATTTGGTTTTGCACCAGAGTCTTGTAAACTACATCAAGCAATTCTCCCAAGGAAGTAAATTTACGCTTGGGTTGAGGGGCCCAAGGTTTGTTGCTAGAGAATCTAGAAGGTAGTTGAGTGTTTGTTGCAACCTTTTCAGCAGTTTTGATCACTTGTATACTAGAAGTAAGATTGAAAACTAGTTTTGAAGGAGCCAGGGTCACATTATCAAACACTCCATCATTCACAACATCCCTATTCTTGTTGACAAACTTCCCTTTATCTTTGTTGGAAGAGGAGGGACCTTGTTTGTTGTCTTTGTACAAAGTCAATTCTCCTTTCTTAACCATAAACGCCTCTATCCTCACAACTTGTTTAATCATGCTATCAAAATTAAGGGGACCTTGAAGTTGTACTTGGTACCCAAAATCAGTATTGAGATTGTTCAAGAAGATGTTGAGTTTCTCAGATTTGGGTATTTTACGAGGATACTTGGTGCAGAGCTGCCTCCATCTCTGGAGAAATGTCAGGAATGACTCCCATTGTCTTTGCTTGAGATTGCAAAGGTCCTTGATGTTGACACGATGTTGTATGTTGTGAGAATAATGCTGGATAAAGAGATTTTCAATCTCATCAAAAGTCTTGATGCCGGTGGGTAGTCATGGAAACCACTGCATGGCGGGTCCACCCAGACTTTGGGGGAAAGAGACGCATTAAATAAGTTTGATCATGAATGAACTCCATAGATAGGGCCCCAAATTATCTCAGATGATCCTAAGGATCAGTGGTACCTAGATATTTATCATACTTAGGGAGTTCCACACCCTTGGGAAAAGCTGGCATATGAAGACTCCTATCAAAAGGAAAAGGACAGATACTCTCCATTGTAAATTATTGTGCGGGTTTGTCCTTATCCTTTACAAGTTGGATAATTTGTTTTTGCATATCTTGAATCATGTTTTGCAATTTGGTAGTCTTGGTCTCTTCCTCTTTAGCCACAAGTGTTTCCACTTTGAAATTTGAGGGTAGCTTAACTCCTTGGTTTTCCAAATCTAGAAAATATTTCTCTTTATCTTATGCAAGGAGAATTTCCATCATCCTGATGAGAGCCTTATTATATTTTGTAGCCTCTATGTCATTTTGAGTTATCGGACCATCATCATTACTGAGGATCTCATAAATGCTTGGGTTCAAATCTTGACTCTGGTCATGTGGAGGAGGGCGATGGTGATGCTGATCACTTTGTTAACCTTGATCATTTTGAGATTGGTCATGGACCTCACTATATTGACCTTGTAGGTAATCAAAAGGGGTTCCCATGTTTTTTATGTGGGATTGCACTGTGTGCACAGGTTGAGTGTGAGTGTGTGTATTGAGAAGAGAGTTCGTGGTCAATGTAACTTTTAGCGGGTCAAAGGGGTTGATAGGATCAAAAGGATTGATATGTTCAAAAGGATCACTAAGGTAGCAAGGATCGTCAATAGGGTCAACCCAAATAGGTGACCTTCTAAATTTTTGTTGATCTGGAAGAAATGAGTTTTGTTGATCTTGAAATAATGGTTTAGGTTGTGTTTGAAACAAGGGATTTTGAAATAAGGGATTATAGCACTTCTGGAACACCGGTTTCTGATTCAGACTGGGATCTATACTAAATGGAGAGGGGGAATGTTAAGATCCCTGTTGACTATCAGATTGAACAAAAGGTTTAGAATGACCTTTTGCTTGATTACGAGGTTTAACTCTACCTATCCTGGAACCTCAAATGGGAAATATGTTGCCAATTTTAGTTGCAACAGGCATAGATGAAGATGAAATGAGAGATAACTTAGGATCCAACTTAGAACTTTGTCTCTAGAAATAGCGAAAATGAGATAAAGGCTAGAACAACCAAGATGTGAAATGCACCCAACACAAATCATCGAGGGTATGGCTAGAACAGCCGAGAAATGACTATCACGTCGCAAGGTACAAAGCATAGAAAGATAGGATAGAGACAAAGAGACAAAATGAGTTTGAGAAAGAATCGGTCAGTTCGCAACTTGAGAAAATCAGTTTCAGACTGCAGACAAAAGGGGAAGAGGCAATCAGATCTCAGACAAAAATCAAATCATGCAAAAAAATCATCAGTCAATGGGAAATAACTTGTTGTTTTAGGATACCAAAGGAAAAATTTGCATGAGAAAGTGCTTGTTCGTGTGAGGAAAATCATAATTGCACGCGAGAAAATGAAATATCGCGTGAGGAAATGCTCAGTTTCTAGAATCTCGTGCGAGAAAACTCTAGGTTTTGATAGATCAACTCAAATTTCAAGACAAAAATCAGATTTTGAGACATAGTCAGGACTGTTCTCTGACGAAATTTCTAGATTTAGGATAGTTTTATGATAGTTCAGATCAGCAACCTCATTTTGAATGTGACAAGCAATCATTAACAAGCACAAAGTTTTTCGATCAAACAATAGTGATGCAAGAAGTAGTCGCAAATAGTTCTACCGAGGACAAGGCAACTTGGCAAAATCATGGGAGTCTTTGTTTAATCATGATTGGACAGTTTAAGACTCAAAACAAACACTTAGTTATCCCTACAAAAAAATGGTAGAGAAGACAAAATATGTTCCTCACTGACTTATGCGTATGCCTGCATGTCACACAACAGTGTCACCCGTGAGAGGGCACCTATGTTTTTGGTGTTTCCAAGGACTCAGTAATATATGTTCGAAGGTTACCCTTAAAGTAGGGGCCAGTGTCATATACCACCTCAAGTGGTGCATACCTATGTTGAGAATCTAGGGGAGAGATTCTTCCCTCTCCCTGTGCACAGATTATGTCTTCTTTTGGAGGTGATCCAGGTAGGCATCTAAGTAAGAAAATTTTTAGTGGGATTCCATTCACAATAACCATTGGTGTCCCTAATAAAGGGCTAGGGCCTCGCATCTACACCAACACTTGAAAGTCATACACCCCCACAAGCAGGGCAGGGAGCGGCGCGACTCAGTACAACAGACAAGGATTTCTCACGATGATAGTAAGAATCATGAGAAAGAAGTTACCATGGCTTTGGAGTCTTTGGACTTGACAAAGAATACTTTATTATAGTAAGGTGGAATCACCGGTGATAGGTGTGTACTCACTTGGGTCATTCCCAGAGGTTCAAATTTTGGCAGACCCTCTAAAGGTGACACAAACTTGGCTCAGATTCGAGGGTCAGATTTTTTGATTCTCTCAAAGAGAGAAGAGCATACTTCTCTACATATTCACCTTACCAAAATACGTAAGACATATTCATCACTGAGATAACTCTCCTCCAACCAATTCACAAGCCTTTGGGTTTCTGATTCTCTCAAAGAGAGAAGAGCATAATCCCCTAACAAGCAAACGTGCTAAAGGTTCATTAACTTTCCTTGCTTCCGTAGGTCTCCATCATGCTAGCAATGTTTGAGTCTCAGATTCATCCATGGACATCACTTCTATGTTATGAAGAGCCTATTCCCCTATTTTGCTATCAAGATTCCCAAGAAATTTTAACAAGGTCCTATCTATACTATGCAATAAAAGCGATAAACAAACACAATGTTTTTTTAAAATAATCTTCGACAACTATCCTACAAGAAAACCATTAGCAAGTTTATGTCTTTGTCAAGAGACCTGCAGCCCACTATTATGCTATTAGAAAAATTAGAAATATAAAAATAGTAGCATGTTAGAATAATCAGAAAAAATAGAAACAGTACTTGCAAAAACTGTGAAATTTTTAAAAACTGTCATCAAGTCTCGCATGAGGAAGTAGAAGATTTCCCACAAGGAATTGCAAGGTTCCACATGAGGAAGTGCAAAAATTCACACGGTATGCTCAGAATTCTCATGTGAGAATCTATACATAGAGAATTACAGCTGTACGGTAGAGTACAAAAGTTTATCAGAAATTTTTTTGAGGGTGAGGTCAGAAATCATTTTTCTACCCCACGGTGGGTGCCAAAATGTATGTGTTTGAATGTGACCTCTAAATCAGGCACAAACACAACATAGTCATTGCTCAATCATTAAATTGCAAAGATGAACATGAATTGTCCATTCCATAATATCGATTGAATCGACCTGTTGCCTCCTATTTAGTTGGGGTGTTTAATTACTCTTAGAATGAGAGCCAACAACCATGACCATTACTAAAATGGAGGATTTGAAAGCATTAAAAACCGAAATGAAACTATTCTATATGAGAAATGCAATTATAATCTAAGAATGGAAATGCATATTTGAATCTAAGAAGCTTGAAAGAAATAATAGAATTAAGCTATTCGATACATAAGAAAATTAAATTAAGATGCAAAATGCCATTAATCTAAATAAAATTATACTAATTATGCAATAAAAGATTGAAAACATGAGAGAATTGAGAAAAGAATTTGCTATAGTTTTGATACTCTAAAATTGCTCCTCTCAAATGAAGAAAAGAAGGTCCATAATATAGAAAATCCTAAAGAGAGGATGAAGAGTTTCTTTGAAAGAAACAACTGACTCTTCATCTCCATGGAGGAAGGTGAGACAAAATTGAAGGAATTATTTAATTAAGTAAATAAATTATTGCCACATGGGTGGCTTTTCACATGGAATTATGAAATTCATTTGAGGATAATCCATTCGAATAACCAAATAATTTTCAATTCCTTTTGATGTGAGTTAGCTAAAGGAGGTAGAATTAATTTAAATTAAAAGCACTTAGGACTTTAGAATTAAATTAATTAATCATAGGGATTTTAGCTAATAAATCTTGAAAAGTTAGGAATTAAATATAGTGTGAGATTTATGCAAATTTAGGTTTTCTTCATTTGAGATTAAGTCAATTAAAGACAATTAGGAAGGAGAATTTGCCTAGTACAATAGGAATTCGATGAAGAGAATTTGAAGAAATGCACCAAAATTGATTAGAATTGTAAGGTGCCAATTTTGGGGTATTACAAGAGGAATAGGCCTGAGGGTAGGAAAGGACCACTGGATGGTTGCTTCACTTGTGGAGGTGACCATTATGCCAATACATGTCCTTAGCATACAGTTCACAAAGACGGGAAGGGTCCCCATGCTCAACATCTGATTCATGCAGTTGTTGACTGTAGGCAAGCAGACTTTCAAGGTACTCTGATCCAGTTGTCTGGTAAGCTTTTTGGCCAAAATGTTTCCATTTTGATTGATACTGGAGCTACAAAATGTTTCATAGATCCTACAGTTGTCTCTCGTTTATCAGATAGACTTAGATATTTGTTTGAACCATGGATGGTAGAATATGAAAATAGGGCAAAGCGTAAGGTTGAGCAATGTTTGGCTTGCAATGAGATAGAACTTCCAAATTTTCAGATGCAAGCGAATCTTTATGTAGCCCCATTGGGTTCCTATGATGTCATCTTGGGCATCAATTGGTTGACTAAACATAAGGTGTTAGTAAACTATAAGGACAAGTCAGTTGAATGTCTTGATGATTTAGGAGCACCTGTAGTACTTTTGGGTGAGAAGAGGCTCCTTGAGCTTAGATAGATTTCTGCCATGCAATTGAAGAAGGCAAAGAGGAAGGGATGCATGATGTATGTAGCATATGTCAAAGATCTTAAAACTCCTAGCTTAGAGGATCATCCTATCTTGCAAGAGTTCTAGGACATTTTTCCAGAAGATTTACCGGATTTACCTCTAAAGAGGGAATTTAACTTCTCTATTGATGTAATGCCTAGAACCAAGCCTCAATCCAAGGCTCCTTATCATATGACCACCACTAAAATGTATGAGTTGAAGAATTAGTTGATGGAACTCTTTGATAAAGGGTTCATTCACCCTAGTGTGTCACCATGGGGAGCCCCAGTTATCTTCATAAAGAAGAAAGATGGTACCTTGTAGTTATGCATAGATTATAGAATGCTTAACAAGGTGACTATCAAGAATAGTTATCCTCTTCCTCGAATAGATGAACTATTCGATTAGATGAAGGGAGCAATTGTGTTCTCTAAGATTGATTTGCAATCTGGATGTCATCAACTCTGAATCAAAGAAGAAGATATATCCAAAGCCACTTTCAGGATAAGGTATAGACATTGTGAGTTTGTCATCTTACCTTTTGGGTTGACCAATGTGCCACCAACATTTATGAACTTGATGAACAGTGTGTTCAGAGATTATTTAGATAAGTTCGTAGAGATACTCATTGATGACATTTTGATCTACTCAAAGAACATGAAAGAACATGACGAGCATTTGCGAATAGTCTTACAATGAGTTAGAGATAAGAAGCTTTATTGGAAGCTATCTAAGTATTCTTTCTATCAGAAGGAGATTCATTATTTGGGTCACATCATATCTACAAATGGAATTGCAATTGACCCTGCGAAGATTAAAGCCATTCTTGAGTGGCCAGCTCCACAAAATGTGAGTGAAGTTAGAAGCTTCATGGGACTCACAGGTTATTATAGGAAGTTTGTGGAGGGATTCTCCAAGATTGCAACACCTATTACATCCCTTCAGAGGAAAAGGAAAAGATATGAGTGGACTGATACATGTGAGCAAGCTTTCCAGTTGTTGAAACATAAGCTCACATCCGCTACTATTTTGATTATACCTGACCCAAATGGGCAATTCACAGTGATTATAGATGCTTCAAGCAAAGGCCTTGGAGGTGTACTTAGCAAGATGGTAGAGTAGTGGCTTATGAGTCACGAAAGCTGAAACAATATATGGTTAACTATGCACCTCATGACTTAGAATTGGCGGCAATTGTGCATGCTTTAGTGATGTGGAGACATTACCTTTTGGGTAAGCCGTTTGAGTTAAAAATAGATCACATGGGACTTAGGTATATCTTCACACAACCTAATCTCAATGCAAGACAAAGACGTTGGTTGCAGTTTCTGAGTGAGTATGACTTTGGCATTGAGTACATTAAGGACAAGGAAAATATAGTGGCAGATGCTCTTAGTAGAAGAAGACACATCGCAACTATCTCTATTTCTATGACACGGTTGAGGAATCACGTGTTGTAGAATCTTCCAGGAGATGATCATTATGAGATGGTCAAATCAGCCTTGCACATTGATCCATCAGATCACTGTTTTGATGGATACACTTTTGAGGGTGACGATATTCTTAGATACCAGAATAGGATGTACATTCGTGACAAAGAAGGGTTGATGAAGGTAGTACTTAAGGAGATGCACTGCACTCCATTTGTAGGACATCCATGGGTAAACAAGATGATTGTCAATTTAAGGCCACTCTACTTTTGGCTAGGGCTTAAGCATGATGTGATAGCTTATGTAGCCCAGTGTTTAGAATGCCAGTGAGTTAAGGCTGAACATGTCCACCCAGCAAGACTTTTATACCCACATGATATTCCAGAATACAAATGGCAAGTCATCAGTATGGATTTTATCCAAGGTTTACCCATGACACGATGCATGCATGATTTAATCTTCGTAGTAGTTCACAAACTAACCAAGGTATCCCATTTCATTCTAGGGAGTTTGAGAGATGGATCCTTGGCTTTGGCCAAGAAGTTTAGTTAGGATATTTTTAGACTGTGAGGTGTACCAGAGACCATTATATCTAACAAAGATACATAGATGACATCAAGGTTTTGGACAACCTTGAATGCTTCCTTGGGTACACGGCTGAATTTCAACACAGCCTATCATCCTCAAATGGATGGGCATAGAGAGAGAGTAAATCAAGTTGTTGAGGATTTACTTTGGATGTATTGCATGGATCAACAATACAAGTGGGAAGAGTATCTTCCATTGGTAGAGTTTGCCTATAAAAACTCTTACCACACTTCATTGGGAATGGCACCATTTGAGGAATTGTATGGGAGAAAGTGCCACACTCCTATTAGTTGGGATAGAGTGGAAGATAAGATCATTATTGGTCCTGAATTTTTAAGAGAGATGGAAGATCAGATGACTCTAATTCGTGATCAATTGAAAGAAGCAGCGGATCATCAGAAGAGTTATGCGGATAGGAACCGCACTTTAAGGTAGTTCCAGGAAGGGGACAAAGTATTCTTGCATGTGAGACCAAATAAAAGATCTATTTATTTTGGCAAGTCATCAAAGCTTGCACTGAGATATGTGGGTCCATTTGATGTTTTGGAGGTTATCAACCCCATTTCTTACAGACTTGCTTTACCCCCTGCTCTAGCCTGAATCCATAATGTGTTTCATGTTTCCTTATTGAAAACCTATCATCCAGATACATCTCATATCCTTGATTAGCGTGCATTGTAGGTGAAGGATCCGGGGGTGGTGCTAGTGGAGCCTACCTGCCTCGTTGATCAGTGTACCATCAAGATGTGTGGCAGAGATGTGTTGCAGTACAAGGTTCAATGGAACCAATTCTCAGTTGACAATGCTACTTGGGAAGATGCGGAAGACATGCATAGATCTTTTTCACAGCTTTTTGATTAAGCTTATATATGCCCTTATTTTTTAGTTACTCATGTTACAGGCTTAGACATTGTTGCTATTATGTTTTCTCATTAGACATCAGGCTATCATAACTGATTTCATAGACCCTTTTTATTTTTGACTCTTAGCAACAATTTGGACTTGATGACTTGGTCGCACACTTATGACCAAAGTCCTTATGCTTTATGATTATGTTCGACGTGTTAGACATTATTATGGATATATGGAAGTAAATATGTTATCATGTGAATTACATTGCCTTGATATTATTTGGGATATAGAATGTCACAAAATAGTAATATGACTTAATGTGAATATTATGATGTTTTATGGATGATTAATTGAACATTATTTAAATATGGTTTTGGATTTGTGGACTAACCTACTGATGATCAATCTAGTGGTTTGATGGATTTGACAGGATTGAAGGTGGGGGTGTATTTCAGAAAGGAAAGTTTATCTTCTCAGTAATGGTTGATCAGAAACATCTGGGTTTTCACTCACCACGTAGTATTTGATTTTTTTATATACTTGGTTTAGATAAATGAAGTTTTGTTTCTAACTCTATCTCAAATGGTAAATACATGGTGTGTGTGGAGATTTAAAAGTTGATTTGAATATGAAAGTAAATTTCTAAACTTGTTGATTTTATAGTAAAAATGCATTATCTTGAACAATGGAACTAGACTTATTAACCATATTAATGTGAAATTCTTTATTTGCTTGGATATGATTGCAAATTATAATTGATTCATCATGGATGATGAAATTCCTAAGGGGGGAAGGATGTCACATCCCTCTTCTAACAATATCCACTAAGGATGATACGTGGAGAGAATGGAAGCTTTTAGAAAATTATTTCAAATTTCCACTGTCCCCATTAATAACTAAATTCTGGAATCTTCCTGCAATCCACCGACAAATCTGGAAGATTTTATTTTTCTACACCCTTTTGTTGAATTTTGTGGGAGTCGGTGAAAAACTTAATTGGCCTCTATAAAGAGAGGTAGTCATAATGAAAAAAAAAGGGAGGCACACAACGCATAAAAGGAAAAATGATAGGGAAGCACAAGAGAAAACATTTTGAGAGGAGGGAGTTATTTTTTAGCAGCACCTTATTTTGGGGAAAGGGAATGGAAGAGAGGTAAGAGAGAAAAATAATGCAGATAAGAGAAGAGGAGGACTCACGCATTAAGGGAAGTGTGGTGGCAGAAATTAAAAGAGAGGGCAGCACATGGTAAAAGAGAAGGGAGAGCATAAAAGATACAGGCTTGGGAAAATATCAGCACTCACTCTAAACAAAACTTAGCTATCTTCAATTTGATACCAGGTTTTTATGATATTTAATTTTTGTTGTTTTCAAATAAAAGAGTAAATTCTGGGAATGAACTTGCAATGTGGTTAGAAATTAGAATGGTAATACTGGGTGATCTTAATCTTAATTTTTTAAATTCCACAATCATCTAATTTCTTTGTTAATGAATTCAAATCAAAATAGGAGACACTATATTTAAGTTATCTTAAGAAAGTAGACATCAATCATAACTTCCTCTTATAACCAAAAGCTCCATCAATTTCTCTATTTGTTCTTTCTATGGATAAAATTCCAGCTTTACATTATTAAATTTTTCATAGGAAATAACTAAACTATACTTTCAACCTTAGGAGGGATATATGGAAACCTTTTTTTTTTTTTTCTAATCTAGCAAAGAGGAATCATTCAGGAAACATAATAGATTTTATTCAAAAGATGAATCTTCCTTTCATTTTAAACTTAGACTTACATAGTTAAACACTGAGAGACAATTTAAACCAGTTTTGGAATTAGAAATGAAATGATTATTAACTGAAAGAACATTAATTTACTTTACTATTCAGTAAGAGAGTTGTACTGAAGTTGAAACAAAACCTTCCTACTCTTTCCTAGACGAGATTTGGTTTAACTAATTTTATTCTCTTGTAGCTTAATAGACCATATGGAAAGTAGGTGTTCGTTATTATTTTTATGTTGAATACCTACTTGTGGTGTTTTTTTTTTCTATTTTATTATCAATAATTGGAAAAATTAAAGGAAGGTGTAGGATGTGGAATCCAAGGAAAGGGTAGTATATTATGTTCACTACCTACCAGTAGAAATCTGACACTTAATTACTTTGGCCAAAGCTATGGAAATACATGTTTTCTTAACTGTGTTGGTTGTTTATGTTTCATCTTCATGTAATCTTTGATTAGTTCTACTAAGACATATGTGGAAAGTAGTTAGCTTCACAGACACGCCAGATTCCTTCCGATCAATCAGTGTCAGGTAATAGACTTCTTTGGCAGGGTCGGTGCGCTCTTCATTTTAGGATGAGACCCAGGGGAGCTAACCACTCCGTGGTTGGGTGGATTAAACCCCTGAACCACACTTCCGTCTTGAGATTTGCAGACATGGACATGTGTTCGATGACTTAAGAGACCAGAGCATGCAGATGGACACTTGTTCGATGACATATTGGATATTGTTTAAATTGACCTTTTGGTCTTGAACATGATGTATATATTTATATTCCTATTTATGATGTAAGGTGCACGACAAGTTAGTCGGCATCCTGATATTGAACATTGTAATTTTACTGATTATGGAAATGTTAAAGTTTCAACAAAATGGTCGATTACTTTTGTGTATATTACCTTTTGTGTTATGTCAAATAATTGAAATAGAAATTTAGAGATTATGTGTATTTAATTTCTATATCTTGAGTTTTTATGTTGACTAGTCCATAGCGATTGACCATCTATGACTATTGAATCGACATTAGGAAATTTTTGTCTTTTTATGCTTAAGTGGCGTTTGTGGATTTTTTGGTCTTTACAGACACCATGACAATGCTCTCCACCGCAAGAGGTTGGTCATTGAAAGCAAGAACTTTGGTTCGTTAGAGAAATGGGAGTTTAGAGCTTTTGATACTCAAATTCTCTCCATTCTCACCGGTGAGTTATTCAAAAACTCTTATGCATCTATTTTGGTCCAGAAAAATATTTCTGTCATGCTAATCATTATTTTGCATGTTCATTGTTTATCTTCAATTATAGGAAGAAAAAAACAACTTGAATTTCAAAACTGATTATCTAAATAGAATAGTGTTTACATCAAATTTATAGGGAACTTACCTGACATGTGCGGGAATTTCACATATATAACTAGTTGTCGTTATTAGTGCACAATTTTCTAATTGGATTTGCTTTGTAATTAATACATGCAGGCACTATGGAGGAAGTTGACTGGTATGATATGAATTTCCCTGAAACAGAGACTCTAGTTTTATTCTTTTCTTCGACAGAATATTTTGTTCCCCATTTCTCAAATCCATGAAAAATCTGAGGTTTCTGATGATATCCAATTGCAATACGAACAAGGAAATAGTGAAAGGTCTAGATGTGTTATCTTCACTCACTCAACTCAAGAGTGTCTGCTTGGAGAGGTTGATTTCACCCCTTGGTGGAAAATAGATCATTCAAGCACTGCAGAATATAGAGAAACTATCTTCGAGCTTATGTGAAGGATTCAAAAATATATCCACATTTACCAAGCTACAATATTTTAGTCTTGACCACATCAATGATTTGGAGGAATTACCTCTTGGTATCTGCAATATACCCTCCACCCTGTCATGCTCTATTACCAACTGCCATCAGATTCAAAATTTACCATATGATTTTGGAAAAATGAGCAATCTAAGAATGTTAAGGTTATCTGCATTACCACGCCTGGAACAACTTCCTAGATCAATTGGAAAAATTGACCAGTTGGAATATTTAGACATTCCATGATGTGAGGGGAAAGCACTTCCAAAAGAAATAGGAAAACTCAAGAAATTGAAGGAGCTTGATATGAAAGAGTGTTACTGTTTGATGATGTTACGTACAACTGTTTGTGAACTTAGTATCTCTTATCTTGAAGAACAAGATCAAAGGATCTTGACATCCTTTGTAAATTTCTTAAAATTATTATTGATATGTTCTTTGTCACAAATCAATACGAGGTCGCCTAGCTTGATGGCAGTTCAATGCAGTAAAAATTCTTCACTAGATTGAACATGTATGGCATACGTATTCTCTATCCTAAGTACTGTATACCATTTGTTTGCGGGAATTAGAGTGGAATTAGAATTAACAAATTTTGGATTTTCCAAATTCGATGTTTGTGCCGACCCCATGAAAATAGAATAGGTATTTTTCTAATTCTAATTTTGCCCCAAAGTGAGCATTCATATCTTCCTAAAAAAACTTGGAATTGGAATTGGAATTGAAATGAGCTCCTTCTAACACTACAGAAAGCTTGTATGTATGTATGTATATACACATACATGTGTATATATATATGTGTGTATATGTGTATTTATGTGTATATATACACACATGTATATATACATATATGTATATATACATGTGTGTGTATATATTCACACACATATATACACATGTGTATACACACACATGTGTATGTGTGTATATATACACATGTGTGTATAAATGTATATATACACACATGTATGTGTGTCTATATACATGCATATACACATCATATTAAAAAAAAATAAAGAAATAAACAATTAAAATTCCTTATGCGTCTTCTCAATCATCTACCGGTGAACCAAACGATCCAAACTATAATCCGGAAATGAAAAACTGGAATATCAAATCCATGATTTGACTATTTCCAGCATTTGTTCAAATCTGGCATTTCCTAATTCCCGCAACCAAACGGAGCGATGCGGCTGCGTGTAAATGGATCTGCACAACAATTAAATTGGTCTCCGCTATCTTATGTGAATGTAGATCAAATTAATCTAAATGCTTATATGTTCTCAATGTTTAATACTGTGCTGTGTGTACAAATTTGTCAAATTTTAAAATTAGAAATTAGTGTTTTGAATTTTCCTACTGTAACAAATCAGAGTAATAAATAATTGAATCATGTGCTGCTAGATGTTGTAGATGTGCCAATGTTAGTTTACTGTCAAGCAGTTCCAGTGTGATGCTAGATTTCAGGTTTGTAAAGCAATAATTTTTTTTCCCTTGGATACCATGTTCAGTTGTTTGTTTTTATAATTGTATTATGCCAAAGATTAGAATTGGATGTGACTTTACAATTGGAGTGTTCAAGAATATATGAAAACCTTGAGATCTGGTTTTCTGAGAGCTGATTTTTAGAGAGAGGGAGAAAGAAGATGTTCTCCTATTACATTTATCAGTTTGATCCTTTTGTATAGAATGATACTAGCGCTTGCATTAGATGAGGTGCAAGGGTGTAGCCGATAGTATTGTGGCATATGGAAAGAACATGACAAGTTTGGTTATGCGTAATTGTTAATACAATATTTCTCTGGATTTATAACAGAGTAAGATATTCATTATTATTAAACATTACAACTTTGGATCATGTAGTCATGCAAATAAACAGAGGAGAAACCCTGATAAGCGGAGGAACAAAATAGAGGACACAAGTTTTCTTAATTTTAATTTATTGCGGTTAACCATTCATCAAAGATTTAACATAATTACACTAGAAATAATAGAGAGTCCCAGATCATCCATTTCACAAAATTAATCATTCATCAAAGGCTTTAAATAATTGCATTAAAAGGAATCTGGCCGAAAAGACTGAAAAAAGACATTTATCTTTTTGAGACTACACCGTGTCTACACAACTTGAAACTTTAAACATAACCGTGCTAAAAAACAGTTCAGCAATGACAAATATGAAATTGAAAAGATTCACCACAATGTGAAAATAACAATTACTCTAAACGGTTGGAACAGGCAGATGAAAGAAGCAAGGAGAAGCTGAAGAGTATCAATGCAAGACATATTGGAAATACCAAGGCAGAAAATTTGGGAGCATCTGTGAAGAGGGGCAAAGGGGAATTTGTGATGAAAGTGGCAGTTGGCATATCGAGAGTAGCCATTGTAGTGATTGTGGACACATGAAGCGATTTGACATGGAGCCAATGCTAGCCTTGTTTCGATTGCTTTGGGCAGTCCATTCCCATTTTCAACCTTGAGTTCTGTCCTTCTCTTACAAAAAGGCTCCCCTGTTCTCATAGCTAGACATATGGAAATTTATCCATCATCGTGCAAAAGGCCAGACAGGGAACATCTATCCTATCAGAATTTCTGTATATCCCACAGTCAGCTTCTCCCATTTCAACATATCAGTAGGTCGTGGCTTGCTGGAGTAGGGTCTTCAATTTAAACAAAAATATAATTTACATATGTTCATATTATCTCTTTCCCATAACCTTAATGTGCCTACATTGATTACAGTTTTAAACAATACGACAAAATCATGTCCATGTTTGAGAGAGGTTGTAGCTCCACTTTCCTTATGCATGCTTCCACACCTTGCATATATATCTATCAGAGCATTTCCAACAATAATATCTTACAAATGTCACCCTTTTGTTATGCTTTGATGGATATCCATACCCTGTTCAGGAAATCCTGTTTTGGCACAGGCAGGGAGGACGCTGGCAAATGTGATTGCAATTGCTTAAAAGTTTCTAGACTTAACAAAAAATTCCAATTTGTGCATATCCTGGAATCATGGCATTTCATGAAACTAAATTTCTTTTGCAATCTATGCTTCCACATTTTGTATACAAGTCTATCAGAGTAGTTACAACTACAAGAATATAAATAAAATAAAAATAAAAGCATAGATACCATTTTGTCATGGAATCTCAATGTAATGTAACTTTCCAAAATTAGCATATTGCATTGCAGGGGGAAAGTTACAGAGCAATGGAGAGGGAACAATATACAGAGGGAAGGTAGAGCAGGAGAAAATAATTCAGAGCATCTGAGGGAAAAAATAAAGAGCAACTAAGGGAAATAAAAATATATAGAAATAAAGGGAATAAAATATAGAGCATTGCACGTGAGAAAACACAGAGCACTTCAGGGGAACAATGTAGCAAAAATTTAAAAAACTTGAGGAACGAGACCAGCAGAGAAGCTTAACAGAAAGTCGAGAATCCGCAATGGCTAATAAATAAGGAGATGTAAATGAATTAGACACTTGCGGGAAAACCTATATGGACCGCATCTTGTAGGAAAAGGCAGTTGAACTGTATTTGGGCTTGAAGAAATGAGAAAATAAATAGAAGTTAGAAAAAATCTATTGGTATATTATAGTTGGATAAGACATCATGACTAAGATCTTATCTGGTAGTACCCATTGTCTTCATCTAGCCAAGTAAAGTCCATAGCTGCCTTTCTGGGGCCTCCGTTGAAATTATACGAGGACAAATATAAAATCCCCTGCCTTATGGACAATGAAACTGCCAAACTATACCCGAATTACGAACCACATGATATAGATTTTGACAAATTGAAATTGAAATTTATATTTTATTCAAATACATATGATATATACACTATGCCACACAGCACCATAGGCAAACAATCTGATAGATTTGGCAAAAAATGACCATTCACTTGGATAAAAATGCCAAGTCCCTCAAGCGGGTATCTAATAACTATGGCTTACAGTCCACTAATTCCATTTTAATAATCTCCATGCTTTCATCTTAAATGCTAACATCTGTATTGTGGACAAGAAAATTATTGAAGCCGACCACCCGCAAATCATTCAATTTTACTGCACACAGATTTCAAGTTAGTTACAGTTCATTCACGGTTTGCAACCCACCCATCTAGCAAATAAAAGTTGTGTGCAACTGAGATCCATCGGATTTCATTGTGTTCCCCCAAGAACACAATTTTGTGCATATCCTGCAACCATTGTTGTCCATGAGATAACATTTTTCTGAGGCATTTTTTCAAACATGTGAGAAGCCAAGCAACCTATTTCGCATGTGAGAAGCCAAGCAAGAAGATGGAGCAGGAGGAAGAAGACAATGATAATAGGGTTTTAAACAGAGTTGTTCTAGCACTTTCGAAATAGCGCTGGATCCTTTGGAATGAAAATTATACTCTGAACCGACGGTGAACCCTTCTCTCTTATTAGCCGAGCTCTGTAATCTGTGTGAAAATGACGCTGAAGTGGACTCAATTTAACAAAAGTTGGAGATTTGTGGGTAAACCAGCTGGTGAGCTGGCGTCCTCTGCATCAGACGTCCCTGTACACCGCCGATGGCATATTTCCGATAGCCGGCAATTTGCGTGAGACAATTTTCCGGTCATGGGTTTCTTCCCAAGAGAAGCCTATCGGCTAATAACTTCATGCGCCCAACTTATGAATCTTTCGAAGATAGACAGTAGTTTGCTAAAGAAATTAGTGATGATTCCTTTTGGAGTAAATAACCACTGTAAACACTAAACTGGACCTAGAGTTCCAATGTGAAGGAACGTGACATTCACATTTGATAATAAGATAAACATTTCTCTCCCATGTTCCTTGAAAAATAAACCAAAATGTAAAGAGATTTATAGTTTAAATTCCAATTTGGTCTCATCCTATTTTGTGAGGGGACGCCGATATTAAACATCAAGTCTATTTGCACTATAAAATTAAGATTGTATTATGCTACTAATCTATGTAATATTAATTGATAATTCAATTTATCTTTTAGTGCACTAAAAAAATATCGTTCATTAATAACAATGCATTGCATATCAAAAGTGTGTAGCATTTAAGTTGTTGTTGTTTGACATCCTCAAGAGATCAAGGATTGGCTTTGTGTAACTTCACTCCATTGAAGCTCTATGCCCATCACAAAGCCAATATAGCCATAGGTGATGTTGCCTTACATTTCATGCAAGTCTTTGTTGGGATGTCTCTAAGAGAGTCACCAATCACACATGATTCACTTTTGATGGTTCAAGGTTCTGTAGGGTGTATTCCAATTTCATTTTCCCTAAGGTTCATACAAAAAGTGATGAAAGTTAGCTCTTTGATAGGATTAAGGAAACATATTAGAATAAATAGTAATCAATCTATCCTAAGTTACAGTATCCAGCTTATGTTTAACATATTAAATAAAGGCCTTGATTCACTATTACACGTAGTTACACACCCAAAGAAGCCTTCTTAGTTTAGGTTAAAATTGTCACTAAGTTCTTACCTTATGACACTAGATAAGAAATCAAGATGATGTTGTAGCACTCAAAATTGTTAAAACACCTAGGTGTTGTGTATCCAATGAACGAATAAAAAGTTAAATAGGTGTTGGAAAAGATAAAGTTCACTAACAAGGTAAAACTAGATGCATGACCCCAAAATGTGATAGAGTTAACTAATATAGAATTTCAATTTTCTAAATTCCCTCTCCTCCCATCTCATAAATATTCATGAAGAATTGTGAAATGAATTAGCTAAGGTTCAAAAGATATAAGAAAATGTAATCAAAGGAAACAATCAATTGAAATTTTAATTCACAAATATTTGATATAAGAGGATCATAAGCTAAAATAGAATCATGAGCTAGGAAATGTTCCACACTCTCATCCAGGAGTCCAAGGAAGTCTTTGCAAATAAGATAGAAGCCTACGTAAAGATGAAGAAAAAGTTGTGATTGAGTTCCTCATTAAAACATGAACCATGAACTAGAATGAAAATAATGCATAGCAACATTAGTGTTGATATTAACAAAATTCAAGGAAATGTTCAACATACTGTGCAAATGAGGTTGATTAATGAGAACACTTCTATAGAATAGCAAGAGAAAAAGGTTGTTTGCGCCTTTTAAATCTCAAAGTTGAGTCATCATGAAATAGCTGCATATTTGTAAACTATGAGGAAGATGTCATTGGGAGGTGAAATTACTTCTTAGATACCACCTCACCATATTAAAGTTACAATTAAAGATATACTAGACCACAAGTATTTCATATGCAAGCAATCACCAAAAGAAGGGCCCTGTGAACTACATCAAGGCATATATTTGGCAATCCCAAAGGCTTTTTTGTTAATGCTAAATATGGACTTCTTGTTATAAGTGTCACAACCATGTGTAACATAATGGGGTATTAAAAATAAAGAATATCCAAAGGAGTGATTCTCTACTGATTCTCACACAAACAACTTGTGTTGTGAGTCTATCATACCCCTAACTTTTCATAAGAAGCAGTTGATTGAAAACATGGACCTATGGATATTTCCTTGGAGTCAAAACATTTAAAATTAGAATAATTATTCCAAAAGAAGTTCACTATGGTTTTATAGGGAATTCTTCCAAAACTCAATGAGGGTTGTGAGAATACCAATTTTTCTTAAGGGAAAAAGAGGATTCAATAAACAAAGGCACTGCATAAAATGGAAGAAGATAAAACACTTGTAGCAAGTGGTCTTCTTGAGCAACAAGGTTTATCAACCTTCTTGGAAAGCTCACTAAAAGGGCCAATTCATTCTGACAAAGCCGCTACCACTTCTCTCACTACATTAATATTGGACTTAGAATGTGCACACCTACCAAACCCTTAGTAGTTGTACCATTGTTATGTTTCATATTATGGATGCTAATATGAGACTCCTTATTAGACAGTTACAATCACTATGTCAACATCAATTCATTATTCCTTACATTCGTATCAAAGAATTTTCTATCACTAATTTAATCTAATAATTACTAAAAAATAATCTTTATTATTATGTTTAAAAATATAAAACCTAAAATATTTTTTAATAAATTAACATACATTATTGTTGAACAATTTTTTTAATAAATTGATATGCAATACTCTTAAACATGAGATATATTGTCAATCTATACAGATATATTTTAATTATTTATTAGATGGTCCAGTTGAACAAGTAAATTTAGCAATAATTGCTTAGAAGGATTTTTTCCCATAAATAAAACAAACCGTTAGAAACATCAGCTTCATGGCAGCAGGAATGGAAAAAATAGACTAGCAAGAGAACCCCACCTACATGACTATGAAATTAATTTATTCTACGAGTTAATATGAAATAGATGTGACAAAGTTGGTAGTAGGAGAAAAACTATGTAGATTCATGCGCGTATACCTGAGAATGCCTATTTCATGGAAACTTTAATAAAAATGAGTCGATATTTGATCGTCTATTATATAATAGCTTTCCAAGAGTCTAACCGAGTCGAGTTGGAGCTTTCTCAGATCTTGGCTTCTAGGGAGTGCAACTCTCTGCAGGAACTTGATGTTTTGGCTTGGGGAGGTGCTTCTTCTGGCAAGTATTCTATTCTTTAGGGTATCTTGCACTGACTAAGCAACTGTTTGGCGAGGTGGAGGCTTCTTGGTGGAAGAAAGCTTGGAATAGCTTTTCTTTGCCTAAGTGTAACTTTTTCCTCTAGATTCTAGTTTACAATCGCTATCTTACTTGGGAGAATCTTTGCAAGAGAGGCTTCCAGGGGCCCTTCATCTGTGTCTTATGCCGCAATAGTGATGAGACTATTTCCCACCTTTTTTTCCAGTGCTCCTTTGTCAAGCAGATTTGGCACTTCTAGTGGACTATGTGGGGATGCTCGTGCTGGCATGTTTCTTCCTTGTCTGAGTTTTGGGACCGTCTGGGCCAACCCCCTTCCAAGACCTATTTTCTTTAGGTTGCTTGCACTATTGGCCCTTCCTTTATTTTATGGCATGTTTGGCTTGAGAGAAATAGGAGGATCTTTCGTGATGTGTAGCTAAGGATCAGGCACCTATGGCGGAAAACTGTTCATTCTCTTCATGAAACACTCCTAGAAAAATGTGACTTTTGTGGAGGTTTGGACCCTGGAGATGCTGGTATTTACTCATGCCTTTCCTTTCCTCTTCAGGGCGGCGCCCCCTCTCTACACCACAAAATGTGCTAGGAATAGAGCCAGGCAACACTCTCAGCGTGTAAATCAGGAGGGGCATTGGACTCCTCCCTAGTCTGGAGTTCTTAAAATCAACACTGATGGTTCTTCTCAGGGAAATCCTAGACTGACTGGCATTGGGGGAGTTGGGCGTGATAGCTCTGGTGATGTTCAGTTTCTATTCTCTATCTACAAGGGTTACCATACAAATAACCTCATGGAAGCCCTTGCTAGCTTGGTTGCAGTGGAATAGTGTTGTCAACATGGCTGGAGAAGAATTACCTATGAGACAGACTCGCAGGTGGTAGTGAATTTATTGAATGGATGGAACCTTGTGGATGTGGATTGGCTTGGCTCTGGTTATTCAACAGATCATTTAGTTATGCAATTCTCTAGAATCTGTGTCTATTATGCATATCCCTCAGGAGTGGAATGGTGTGGCTGATTGCTTGGTTAAATGGGCTTCCAAGCACGTGCTGGATTGGAATATTGTTGATCATAGGATGTTTCCCCCTAATTTATCTCATAAGCTAGCTCAACTTGTTGACCAGGATAAAGCTCTTTAGTGCTCTTTGTTTCCTCTATTGTTCTATTCTCTTTGGTATTCAATAAAATTTTTACCCCTCTTTTAGTTAATACAAAATAGCTTCTCAAAGGAAAAAGAAATTACGTAAAGTAATGGTTTATGAGAACTTTAACAAATGGCTTCGATTTATTTTTTGACAGTTCTCAAATGCTGAATGATTCCACGTATTATTTATTAAATAATGTTCTTGGAAAATCTTAGTTTTACATGAGATAGGAGAAATGTATTGGGGATTTGGAGGGATTTATGTTCCACAACTTATGTGCACTATGCGGGATGTGGTTGGAAGCATGCTCTCATGTTTTCTCTATGAAATCATCTTCAAATGAAATGTTATATCATGTTTTCCTCAATGTTTTAAGTCTTTATTAATAAATCCATTCTCTTTAAATTCTGGGTTTATTTTCTCTTTGAATGTCGTATGTGTAAAAAGAGAGATGAATTAGCACATAACAAAGTGTGTTCTTAATATGTGTTTTCCCTGACTTGATTTGTTGGTTATCTTTTATAGTGGATAGAAAGTGTTTCTTTTAGTAATTGATACTGGTTATGTTTTCTACATAAAATGTATTATTTTAAGGTTGATGGTACAAAACACTTAAACTACTAGAGACAAATTCAGAATCCCCTTAATCCCCGCTACAGAATTCACTCAATTACCATTGTTGGGCCCAGTGGATGCTCTGTTGCTTCTCTAATTTTGGTCTTTTGGAAAGACATTTTAAGATTTGCGGATGCAAAAATAGTAAAGTGGGTATGGATTTTTAAGAAGTAATTATTGTTTTTTGAGTCTCATAAATAATTAATCAATTATTTTTTAATAATATTCTTTTGTCCTATAAGGTGTGCTAATTGCAAGCAGAATATGATGATCAACCACTTGCTCTGAAGGTGATTGGGAGCTATTCGCATGGGGAGCTCCAAGAGTATTGTCAAGGGGCAAAAACTAGGATTTATAAAGGAGAATACACATCAGATAATCACATAGAAAGGCTATGTAGGTTGCTGCAGAGTAGTATTGACTCCTTCATGTTTCTTAGAATTGGTGTTAGTTCTAGAGGACAAGAAAATCTGTATTGATGCACTATTGGATATTTGCGTTTATGTTCGAAACCAAAAAACATGTGTTGCTTTTGGTATCTTACATGAACTTGCAAGCAGAGACTTGAAAAATTTAAGTAGCAATCTGAGGTAATTTTTCCTTCCTTTTATATTCGATCTTTTGTTATCATATTTTTCAACTATAAGCTGGCATTCTTGTACTGAATAGGGGAAGTTCAACAATACCATATGAAAATGCCTCAGAGGTATATTTCCCTCAGCATGATGTAATACCAGATTTGAAATTTTATTTGGGATACCAAGAATATTTAGTCGACACCAAGAGGTTGTGTATAGGGAGTTTCTAAATGATCATTCATTTGATACTGAAATTCTCTCCACTCCTACTGGTATGCTGTTCAAAAACTCTTGCAAAAAAATTTCAGCCCACAATTTTCTTTTTGAAAAATTAATCTTTATTTTTACGTTCACCCTTGATGCCAAATTGTCGATTAGAATTGAATTGCAAAAATGATTTTTCTTCATATAATGATATTTGCATCAATGCTCTAAGTAATTTTTCAAATAGCCTATTGTAAGGATTTGACATTCCAATCACTTATTCATTGGGTAAGCTTAATTTCCTTTATAAACTACTTTTTTGGATGCTCTAAATGTCCTATTTCCTAATTAGCAATAATGTGCAATATTGTGGGGATGTCCCCGTAACGTGACGACAAGTCACGAGCCTCCTTGCTTGGAGGTCAGGAGTTCAAATCCCAGCCTGTGCTTGTGCATTCGAAAACATTTTCTTCATCATTGTTGAGGGTGGTCACTTCTCAGGCGTGCTAGCTAGGGACCCCACTGCATAGGTTGATGCACTGACAACTGACGAAGGACCCCATGTTTGGTCGACAAGTTGAACGCTCACGGACACCGAGGTGTTGCATCAACCAGAAGGGAGGCATAAGGATTGAAGGGAGATGACTGTTGGTAGATATAAGGGGAATACTATCAGCTCTAGAGAGATAAGTTGATAACGTCGACGGTTAGAGGGGTTTCTCACGTATGGAGATATAAGAAGAATGCGTAACCATCGCTCAAAGGGAGACATAAGGTTCTCGCCGAATGGGAGTTATAAGGAGATTGGTACAACATGAGACAAATTAAATAAGGCATTCATGCCTGAGTACTATTAATGTAACCATGGGGATGGGATCCCCCAACTGAGCTCTCTCTAGGTTAAAGCTCTAGTCAAAAGCGATCACCGATAAAAAAAAATGCAACATTGTTGTTTTAAATTCTCAGATTTTTCATGTTGTAACATTAAGCACCTTTCTTTTTCTACATCACATATATAAGCTCTCTTTTACCCTTCCATATATTCCTGCATTCAATTTCATATGACACTTGAATAATATAACCTATATAATTAATGGTCATAATTAATGCAAAATGTTTTAATTGGATTTCCTTTGTGCTAAGTATATGCAGACCCCATGGAGGAAATCACTGACATGATATGAATTTCCCTAAGACGGGATCTGTTACTCTTTTATGAGACTGATTACTTTCTTGAATCTTGCCCCATATTTGAATTCCCTAAAAGAACTTTTTTTTTTATGGTATTAAATTGTGATACAAAGAAGGCAACAACGAAAGGTGTAGACTCTTATATTTACTAGCTTAACCCTAATAGTGTCGTATTAGAGATCGCGATTTCACCCCTTTTAGAAAAATAGATTTATTAAAAGTAGAAGTATGAAGAATATAGAACTTGGAAAAAATATCTTTTTGCTCATGTGAAGGATTTAGAAATATATCCACATTCCTCAAAACCAATCTTGTATCATTTTAATCTGGATCAAAGAAGGCGATTGAAGATTTAGCCATTGGTATCTTGAATATGTCCTCCTCTCTATCATGGTCTATTACCAATGGATCAGCAGAAAAAGCCTTCTCGTAAACACTAACAATTTTCTTAATATGATGGTAGTTTATAGCAGAGGTGTGCTTCCACAATGTTAAGTCTAAGCTCTAGAGTAGAAATCATCTTGACCAACAACTACTTTCCCAATTTCTCATCACATACAACAAGCTTCAGGGAACTTAGATCACAAATAGTTGTAGGTAATCTCTTCAAATGGGAACATTCTGTCATATCAAATTCCCTCAATCTCTTTAGTTTTCCTATTTCCTCTGGAAGTTCTTCCAAACCCTCACATACTGAAATATCTAGATATTCCAACTGTCCAAGTTTTCCAATTTCTACTAGAAGCCCTTTCAGAATTGGTAAATAATAATATTGATATTCTTAGATGGCTCATATTTCCAAGATCATATGGTAAATTCTAAAGTAGATGTCAGGTGGTTGGGGAAGAGCTTAAAGAGCTACAATGTTCTGGTGAACCTTCTTGCATTTTACATTAGCCCCAGTTCTATCAATTACCATTGTTTGGCCCAAAGGATGTTATGTTACTTTTCTGATTCTAGATTTTTGGGCAGCTATCACTTCTGGTGCTATTGATCCAAATCTCATAAAGAAGGACAAGATTTTTCTGAAACTAAATTTTTTTTATTAGATTCTCATAAGAAAAATTTATTTATTAATTAGATTTTGTTGTTTTCTAAAATCATTTTCTTAGACACATTTTTTACACTTTATGGAATGCGTTTTGTTGATGTTATGTAGCATTGATAAGATAAAATAGTGTGAGAAAATATTGTTCTATATTATATATGCATATTAGTATATATAATATGAATGATATTATTATTATATATATTAATATGCATACGTAAGTTTTTTTTTTTAATCTGTAAATGGTTGTAGCCAAATAATTTTATTAATTAATAATTCTTAATACAACTGATAGTTCTCCGCATTCAGTGCAGGCATTGGTAGGAAAGAACGAGGTCAAGAAAACCTCTAGCCTTGCCCAGGACATTAGTCTTTAAAAACAAAGTCCTGAGTTGAGAGCGCATAACCCCACTATTTACAATTGAGAGGAATACCCCCACTTTTATAGATTGCAACTTACTGTTTTCAAGATCAAATACAAAACGTAGACCCATTAATAGGGTTAGAAAAATTGTCTTGGTACATGAAGAAGTTCCTTCTACTTCCATATGATTTAGTGATTTATAAATCGTTCAAGTAATAAGGGTGTACCTTGCTATCATGTTCTGCTTGCATAATCATCTCCTGAAACATCTTATTTTTTGACTAAGATCTTTATTAGTAATGCATAGCCAAAATAATTTATGTATCTAATTTTCAAATAGCAGGGAAAGTGAGCTTCTTACCATTGTCACATTAATCTGAATTTCTCCGTTTGACTGTTAATACTAGATTTAAACAAATCAATAGTATTAACAAATCAACAGTATAAGTTTATATTATATTTGATCAAATAAATAATATTAAAATATAATACTAAATTCTTATGTTAAATTGATTAATATCGGTGAATCCATATAATACTGATTGATATCAGTTTAACTAAATACCAATTTATATTTATTGGTAAGCTATTGATATTGGTCTTAATCTCAAATACCAATCAGGTGATAACAATCTGGCATCACCGCTTGTGTATTACTAATGTCACCAATCATATATTATATAAGACACTGATAATGTATTATGAAAGACACCGGTTGTAAATTAGTTAAGGGAGATCAAGATGGATTCCAAAAGTTTGGAAGAGAACTTTGAAGTAGCACTAGAAGACCTTGATAAGGCTAAAGATAAAAATGGTGATTTGTAATTCAAATTAAGAAGAGCAGAAGGTTTCATCAAGAAACTGAAGGAACAACTTGAACTTTCTAGAAATCAAAGACAAGATCTTTTGGTGAAGATACAAATAATGATTCATCATATAAGGTCAAACAGCTTGAACAAGAAAAGATGCATTGAGGAAGGAACATGAATATACTTCTATTCAGATGGCTAAAGAAATTTAGAAAGAAAAAGATGAAAGAACCAAAGTTGAAGAAATACTAAAGAATGCAAATGTTTAGATGGGAAAAATGTACATTGAACTTTATGACTATAGAACCAAGGGTCATGAAATAGAAAAATAAAATAAAATCATAAAATAAGAACTTGTTGAGGCTAAGAAACACATTGAAAAACTTCATATGAGAAGTCACAAGATTGATGAATAGAGAGAGAGAGATAGAAGCCTAAAGGAGACATGACAAGAGTTGGCTTCAATGAAGATGAATTTTCTAAATCTCAAGAAGAATAATATGAACAAAATATAAATGAAGAAAGACCTATACGAGAAGAGCCTAGAAAGAAGATCAGACCTTTTAGAGGTAGATTCTTTGGATGCAATAAAGTTGGAAACATGAAGAGAGATTGTAGAGGTAAAATTCCTTACAAACCCTTTTCTAGTTATTGTTTTAATTTCTATGAATATGGACACAAGAAGATAGAATGCAGAAAGCCTGATCAGTCCTACACTAAGCGATATTACATTAGAGAAGAAACAACAACTAAGATCACATGTTACAACTAACAATTGTTGGAAATACAATAATGGGAAAGCAAGATTCTGAGAGGAGGGGGTGAATCAGAACCTACAAATTAAAACACTTAAAACAAACTGACCGACATTCATACATATATGAATCTAATGTAATCTCAAATAGCATCCACACCATGAAATAAATAACACATAACACAATAACTTGGTAACCCAGAAACCCAAATAGGTAAAACTGGGGTGGGGATGATACCCACAAAAGTCTCCACTACTACAGTAATAAACTGTACCTGTTAAGGTTACAATGTTTGATTACAAGATGTAATCTACCCTGTTAGAGGTCTATCCGGTTAGGAGCTTCAAATCATTACAATCTACCCTATTAAAGGATTTAAACTTACAATGAAGTAAGCACTCTATTAGGAGATAAATAAAGGCCTGTTAAAACCACTCTATTAAGAGATTTTCAGCTGATACAATGATTAAAAAGTCTCAAGTATTAATCCTTCGATATGCACTTTGATGCTGATAATGGATCTCCTCTTTTCAGTATCTCTTCTGATCTTATAATCTGATATACCTTTACTCTGCTGTTCACTATGTTATGCTCTGCTTGATCTCTGCTTCTGAACAAAATAACCCTCTGTGTATTTCACTACAAAATGTAGTCCCTTTAACAACTCCTCTTCTGCCTCTTGCACATACATAAAATAGGGTTTCAAAGCAATCTAATATATCTATATAGATCTAACAGTGAGATCTAGATCAATGATCAAGATCCAATGCACATACCATGATGGTATTACAATTAATGTTTAAAATAATTCATGCATATGATAAAACAATTAAATGCATAACAGATTTTGTATAAAAATATTAAATGCACACATAAGTTGGCCCAAAAAGCTTATACAAGTCGGCCAGGTCACTTATCCTTGAAGTTTGTATCATTCCTGACAAGTATATAAAAACTGTCCTACTCGGCATTTAACATCCCTGTCTACTCGGCTGGGCAATGTAACTCGGCTCAACAATGTAACTAGGCATACTAAAAAGCTGCTCGGCAAAGTTGCTCAGCCTTGTATAGTTTTAGCTTGGCCATAGTGATAGCCAACTAAAACTACCTAATGAAATGACTAAGTGTTGGGCACTAATCATCAAGAGAACTTATAGATTAACAATCTCCCCCTTTGATATTAGTGGCAAAAACACTTATCATTACTTCTATAATTTTCATCAAAATATTGCCTAACTACGCTAAGTACTCCCCCTAGGAATATAATTATACAAAAGTTTACAATGCCTTCAAAAATTATATACAAGTGTAGCTTTGTTGTACTGATGTATCATTTCATAACTCCTTACTAACTTCCTCCTTCCATAGTATTAACTTCCCCCTTGTTTTTGTCACTGATTACTAGTGGGGTTAAGTTGTACTTATCCAAAAATTGCTTATGAAGCTGCAGGGTGGATTCAAATGTTGTATCCCAATGTTCCTTTGCAACCTTCATAACTTCCATTTTTATTTCTAGCTCGGCAGCTAGACTCACTAAACTCTCTGCAGTTGATAGATTTACACTACTCTGTGATAACTCCTTAGCTTTTGAAAGTTCCTTTTGTATTACCTCCAAATGAGGCAACAAGCTTTTCTGAATAGTTATCAACTTGGCCCTTATGCGACCATCTTCAGCCATAAGCTCGGCTATTCTCCTTTGTGCATTTATCAACTTATTAAAATGTAAAGAACTGGAGGTAGTATCTTTACCTAAAGTAGTACCAGGTGATCTCAAATCTAACTGTAGCTTCTCAACAAGCTGTAAATTATCCTTTGGGAAAAATTCAACATCACATCATTTCCTATACAAAGAATAAACATTGGCTGTAACTTTCTCTAAGGTTTCTACAAGAATAGAAAGTTCAGCCTATTTTGTTGCTATCTCTTCTGAGATCTTCTCTAGAACTTTTCTCTCAAATCTTCTTTGGGACCATTGTAGAAGCTTCTCATTACTGTCTATGTCCTCATCTGTTACTTTCTGTACAATGGTGACTAGTTGATCTATGATTGGAGCTTGAGGCTTTTCATCCTCTAAGTCAAAATCCTTTGTCAATATATCTTTGATATCGTGCAACACCTAATTTTGCTTTTGTTCTATCTTCATCTCTTCCTATTTCTTCTTCCTTTTAAGTAACTCTTGAAGAGTCCCAATTTGTTCAAAAGATAATTCATTGGGATACCATTATGGAATCACAATGACTTCATCTAGTGTTACATTTAAAGTCTATGAATTCTTCTTCAAGATCTTCTTCTTCTTCATTTCTAGAGAACTTATGCTCGATAGCATAATATCTTTCCCTTTGACAGTTTCAGTCCCTAATGCCTCCTTCAATTCTGTCAATATAGTCAGTGGATTCAGCATACCACCGATTTTGGGACCTGTGGGAGAGGATGATGCAGAGTATAGTAGCTCAACCAACACTTATGCTACCTCTTCTTCTTTATGCTTATCAACATCATCTTTTGTTGCTACTCCACTATCTAAAACTGTCTTCACAGCCTCTAAAATAGGTGGATCTTGTGAATTTACCTCTTGTTCATTTTCTTGCTATTGCCCTTCACTTTGCTGAATACTGCCAACTTCAATTTTATCACCAGATGCTGTGGAATTTTCTTCTTCAGTATCAACTACCTTAATAGGCAAATCAGTGTCTTTTCCACTCGACATCTGTTGTTCCTCGACATTCAAATTGCTTGGATCATCAACTATATGGGTAAAAGTACGAAGCTGTGTCACACTTGAGGACCATTTACGTAGTTCCGGCCGAAATTGTTTCGGCCGAAATTATTTTGGCCGAAACATTTTCGGCCGAACATACATGGCGCAAACGTGGCGTCGATGTGGCAAATCAGTTCCGGCCGAAACATGTTCGGCCAGACCATTTTCGGCCGAATTTTTATGAGTAAATATAAGCCAACTATGTTCTATCGATGAAGAATTGGCTTATATTTATATGGGGGGGTTCGGCCAGACCTGGTTCGGCCGAACCAGGTC
>MU224998.1:222147-241779 GCA_018584345.1 Thuja plicata | reverse complement strand
TAATCTCATATGGAAATGGCTCTAAACATGTTATTCTAGGAGTCACTGCCTTGATATAAGTGTTATCTGTATCAACTAGAAAATAGATTTCCTCATAGTGCTTCTCCACTAGTGACTTAGGAATCCTTGTCCTTAATCTCATTCTCTTCTTGAATTCTATAAAATAGCTACCTACCCATAATGCTATTGAAATTGCTTCCTAATTTCTCTATGCATTCACTAATCTGAGCTATAATGGGTCTATCCTTTTTCTAAACAATATTTCCCAGTGTAGGAAATGTGTCCTAAATGTAGAAAAATATACATGCTAGTAAAGAACCAAACTTACATGATGAGCTCTTATCCTTTCTAATTGATGCAAGGTTTTTGGCTAACTGTGTCTTTTGTAGCTCAACAAGATCATATGTGTGATTCTTCTTCACAATTTTCCATGCCTGATCAACTATTGTACAGGGAACACTGTCCAATCTGCTAGACTGATAGAACTTGTGTGCAATTACCCTTACTCCAAAATCAAGTTCTAGGTTAGCAATTGTAGAGTTATACCTCTGTTATTCCATATTGCTCCAGTGTTCAATTTAATTTCCTCTTTGTTATTATCCCTCATTGTCCACTTTCAATTCACTACAGGATATCTAGTCACCTGATGAATCATGCTTCTAGTGATCTTGACTGGTCCATTATCTAGCCACATGCTCATGTCATCAACTCCACTAAGGATAACCTTGATCCATTCATCTTTGAAACCTTGGGGAAAATCTAGGGCACGAGTTAACCCTTTTTTGGATAAGTGTTTGAATTTTGCCTTCAGAACTCCATTTTCACACAATTTGCTATAGGATTTCCTCAATTCATTATCACCTACTTCTCCAATTTTAACCATATAACATGGTCAAACATCATGAATCATAAGTACCTTGGGAGGAATGGTTGAGAGGGCTCCCATTAAATCACTCTGTATCACACTTTTAGGGATGGCTCAAAAGCTAATAGGTTCACATTCATCACTCTAAATCAATGAAATTTGTTCTTGTTCTGCCTCCATACTCTTAGCTGGTGTGGAAGAACTTGCAGCCATAATTCTAAAATTTAGGGTTTAAGAGATGAAAAACAGAATACCTCAGCAAGTGATATTTCACACTATTCTCTGTTCACTGTTCACCTAAGGATTGCCGATAACACACTGATGAAATATTCAATCCTAGCTCTGTTAATATCAATTCTATAAATCGCTTCAACCACTCCGTAAATAGTGAAATTTCAAGGTAAAAAATGAAATATCAATTGTTCATCCTTTATAAGCTACGCAAGGTCAAGGTAGGTGAGCATTAAATGTTTTCCCCATTGAGTTAGTGCAAGCCATCTATCCTTGGCCTTAACACAACTTGCATCCCACTCGGCTCACTACACTTGGCCTTCACAAAATTTTACTCGGCCAACAAAACTCTGCACTTACTAAAGAACTCAGCTTTAGTATTCATGATACATGCTCGACACCTATAGTGCAATTTTCTCATCTCGACATTTTGTCTACAAATATGTCCTGGTGCATCTTAACATATGCAAATATGGACTTTTTGTACATTTCATGTTAGGAACTGATGTAAGATAAGAATTTTTAAATACAGTTCCTTACATACCTCTTTCTCTTAGTTGGAGATGATGTGATCACCTGATCCATTGGATTGGGTGACCTTGGCTTCATTAGCTTCACTACTGCATGGTTCAAACTTCTTAACCCATGTCCTGTTCATATATTGTCTTATTTTCTCAAAAGTAGGAGTAGGTACCCTAGTCTAGCAATCTTTCCTTGTATGACCAATTTTTAGACAACTGTGACAAACTAGGCTTCCATTCATCCAACTTTTAGATTTACCTCTGAAATGTGTCCTTATGTAGTTTTCTGGAACATGTCCATACTCACCACAGTAATGAAAACTATGCCATGTATTATAATCCCAATTGTGAGTATTGCCTTTTCTTGGTGATTTCTCTTGTACCTTTGATGTCCACTGTTGTTTACCTTTAGATCTACAATCTTGTGCTCTATGACCATATTTGTGATAGTTATAGCAATTACCATTGAGTCTAGGTGTTTTTCTTGCCTTTTTCTTACATTCACGTGCTTGATGTCCAAACTTATTACAGTTAAAATAGTAACCATTAAAGTTAGTTTTTGGATTGGACTTACCATTCTTGCTTTGGAAAATGTTTTCTATATGGCCTAGTTTTCCACAGTGGTGACAAACAGGTTTGTTGTTTCTCGGCTTTGCATTCCTTCTTTCACCTATCTTTGATGATTCTCCATTTTTAGTGGTTGAATGTTGTTTAGTGTGACCTAATGCAGAAGAGTCTTTAGGTCTTCTTGATGCTTCCACCAATTGTTCAAAGTAGCTCATGGTTGCACTCAGATCATTCACTCTATTATTAATTTCTTTCTCAGATCTCAATTCACCTTTCAATTGATTGTTCTCAGATCTAAGATTAACAATCTCCAAGTCTTTCCTGCTGATCTCCTGATTTGCAAGTAGCAGTTGATTTTCCATGTCCACTTGATTGACTATCATTGTTTGTACATCATGTGTTCTTTCATCAAGTCTGGTAGTCAGTATTCTCTTGTCTTCTTCTGCCATAGCCTTGTGATCTTTGGCTTTCTTTTTCTATTCAACAACTTCACACATCCTTATTGATTGGGCTTCTTGTTCCTTTTTCAAGTTTTTGACTTCACATAGTGCACTGTTCTTTTCTAGTAGATCTGCTATTGCTGCATCGCTCTTAGTAGAATCTCCATTCTAAAATAGATTTATGGTGTCCTCTTCCTGATAATGAGTGTCATTCATCTATTTGGCCAAATCTTTTCTTGTAGCCAAGGACTTCTTTAATTCCTTTCTTGCAGTCTTAAGTTGTTGTAGTGCTAGCTGAACATCAATCTTTTGATTCTCAACAACTTTACCCATGTTATAGATCTCCATCTCAAGATCTTAATTCTCAAGCTGATTATAACCTTTTAGAGAACCTGGCTCTGATACCAATTGTTGGAAATACAATAATGGGAAAGAAAGATTCTGAGAGGGGGCGGGGTGAATCAGAATCTACAAATTAAAATACTTAAAACAAATTGATCCACATTCATACATATATGAATCTAATGTAATCTCAAATAAAATCCACACCATGAAATAAATAACACATAACACAATAACTTGGTAACCCAGAAACCCAAATAGGTAAAACTGGGGTGGGGATGATACCCACAAAAGTCTCCACTACTACAGTAATAAAGTGTACTTGTTAAGGTTACAATGTTTGATTACAAAATGTAATCTACCCTGTTAGAGGTCTGGCTGGTTAAGATCTTCAGATCATTACAATCTACCCTATTAAAGGATTTAAACTTACAACGAGGTAAGAACTCTGTTAAGAGATAAATAAAGGCCTATTAAAACCACTCTGTTAAGAGATTTTCACCTGATACAATGATTAAAAATTCTCAAGTATTGATCCTTTGATATGCACTCTGATGCTGATAACGGATCTCCTCTTTTTAGTATCTCTTTTGATCTTATAATCTGATATACCTTTACTTTGTTGTTCACTGTGTTATGCTCTGCTTGATCTCTACTTCTGGAAAAAAAAAAACCCTTTGTGCATTTCACTACAAAATGTAGTCCCTTCAACAACTCCTCTTATGCCTCTTGCACATACATAAAATAGGGTTTCAAAGAAATCTAATATATATGTATAGATCCAACAGTGAGATCTAGATCAATGATCAAGATCCAATACCCATACCATGATGGTATTACAATTAATGTTTAAAATGAGTCATGCATAGGATAAAACAATTAAATGCATAATAGATTCCATATAAAAATGTTAAATGCACGCATAAGTCAGCCCAAGGTTTATACAATTCGGACGGATCACTTATCCTTGAAGTTTGTATCATTCCTGACAAGTATAAAAAAACTATCCTACTCGGCATTTAACATCCCTGTCTACTCGGTTCAGAAATGTAACTAGGCATACTAAAAAGCTACTTGGCAAAGTTGCTCAGCCTTGTATAGTTTTAGTTCGGCCACAGTGGTAGCCAACTAAAATTGCCTAAGGAAATGACTAAGTGTTGGGCACTAATCATCAAGAGAACTTAGAGATTAACAACAATAACTTTGGCCACATCACAAAGTATTGTAAGTTGCATATTAATCACAAAAAAACATCTCCTACATGCTACAAATGTAACAATCAAGGATATATATAGCGAAGTTTTGCAAGTATAATGGATCTACAGGTAACAAAAGACCACCATCTATTGTTATAAAGAATTTTTGGTGATGTTGGAAAAAGTATCACACATTACATGGAAGAGTTTGACAATTAATTTGAGAGAGAAAGTGGTAAATTTTAGAAAGAGAAGGAGCCAAGTGAGCCTAACATTCAGAAATATTCAGTAGTTGCTACAAAACCATTTCCTAATGTTGTTACATCGG
Source organism: Thuja plicata (assembly GCA_018584345.1). Lineage (NCBI taxonomy): Eukaryota > Viridiplantae > Streptophyta > Pinopsida > Cupressales > Cupressaceae > Thuja > Thuja plicata. Next base: position 237,289 of record MU224998.1, on the reverse strand, counting down.
CCTAGTTGTCCAAGCATGGCCTTAAGGGGAGCTTTGGAGAAATACACAGAAAACCATCCAACCCCTTTTTATATGGAATAAGCTTTTGCAAGCTTATGGAGAGTATGTATGATTGGTATGAAATCCCTATCTGAGATTACACAACTATACACACTATATATTATGACGAGCATGAAAGAATTCTAAAATTAATGAAACCAATGTTAAGGATTAAAGAAAGATTAATAAAGATAATGGGAAGCAAGTATGATGAGGTTATTAAGGATACACACAAGGCCATTGACAAATCTTCATGAAAACTAAACTTGAGAAATCTCCACCTCTTAAAGCTAAGGCTACTAAGCCTAAATCCATCCTAAGGGGAGAGTCATCCAAGCCTACAATAATCAACATTAAATAACCTAAGGATGGAGAAGATGATAGTCAGTTTGTTAGTACAGTAAAACAACCTAATTTATTTGTTACTGGTGTTCTTGTGACTTTGGACACCTTTTTGGATACTAATGACCATTTTAAAGGGTATACTGATACTGTACCTGATGTTGATAGATGTGATGGAAAGTATATAGAGAAACCTACTAAAATGAAAAATAATCAGGCATTGCTGATGCTGAGAAGAAACCTGAGATTAAGGATGAGGTAAAACAAGAAAAAATTTCATTTGTTTCTTCAACCTTATTGTGGGAAAGTGGAGATATAAAATTGAATACTGATGTGGAGAGCATGGATGAAGATGAGTTAATGAAGCTATCCTACACAACATTTTCTAAATCTAAAGAGAGATCAGAGCAGAAAACTAAGAAGAAGTCAAGGGTACTGGAAAGGGCAGTTGATGCTATCAAAAAAATAATACTTAAACCTTTTAATTTCCAAGGAAAGGATACAATAGAGAACCTGAACACAACATTAGATGACTTTGATAGTCACTTTGAGTCTCTCGATGATATCTGTCAACCAATTTTTTATACAAATGACTGAAAGGACTAGATTGGAATTTTTTTTCTTTAGCGGTATTGTTGGTGATACGACATTGAAATTTCCATGTTGTAAGTAATTTATTAATTGAACATGTGGTAAAATAGGTTATTTTTTTATAATGCTTTATTGATGTTGAAAGGATAACATAATTTCAATTGTACTTGTTTGGGAAATCCTTGGTGGTAGATTTGAGGAAATCAAAGGATCTTCACGAACATGTGATGTGATCTAAGACATATAGGTTGATTGTTTAATAGGTTAGGGATATAAGTCCTCTATGGTTTATGATTTTGTTTGAAATTTATTTTAATATTATTTAGTTGAGCTCGCAGGTCTTGCATTTGTCGCATGAGGATATGAGTTTTCAATTGTTCGCGTGCCAACTCAAGAAAAAATTATGAATAGACAAAAGGGTTTATGTCATCATAGTAGTTAGGTTCTTATTCCTCTTCATATGGGGGAAATGAATTTAAGTACATGCCATCTAGGTTATTCCTTGTTTGAGATCTGATGAGTGGTCTACATGTTAGTAATAACTTAGAGGTGGGGGGGGGTGGAATTAGTGGCCTAAACTATATTCCAATAATCAACCCAAAAAATTAGTACCAATATGTTAAGCCTCTAGTTATCTTCAGTCCTATAAGATGAATGCCTCCAAATACTTTTATCAAATTACTACTGCTTGAAATGCTTTGTTAAACCTTCTACTGTATGTTTACCAAATAGTAGTCTGTTAATTTACTGAACTGTCAGGGATATGGTGGGGCTCAAGGTGCTATCTTTGTGCAGCCTAAGGTGCTGTCAATGTGTTGTCTTGTGCAGACAATGTGCTATTATCTAGAGTAAACCGATCAATCCAATTAAGTTATGTGTAATGAAAAATACTAAAGTAATGACTCGTAAACACATTGACTCATGAATTTTTAATGTGGAAACCCTCTTAAAGGAAAAATAACTTGGGACTGGTAAACCAAAATTTTCACTCTTCTAAAGTGAGCTCAGTGAAGAGCCAACCCTGTTAAAGGTTACAAACACACTGTTAGGTGTGACCTTATTAGAGGATTTAAAATTTTAGTATGTCACTTGATATCAGGCATCTCTATGCTACCTTCCTTGATCAAACACTCACTTGGCCTATTAATAGGTATCTAGCATCTCATTCTATCTTTATGATCAAAATTTTTAATAGCCCTTTGGATGTATCTCAATATAGAAATGATCTTTAAATCCCACTCGGTTAAGAGACCATCTAAATCAATGGTTAAACTAAAATAGTATGATTTGTTCACATATACAACTTATACTTGTAGATTTTTAGATCTATTGTAATCTTATAAAACTATTCTGATCAATATATCTTGGTTTATACCTTTGCTCCACTTTTATTCTTCTTGATAATGTTGTGGTTTGTTGCTTGGTATCTGCAAAAAAAATCAGCTCTTTCCTCAGCTTGATTGATTAGGACTGTATGAATTTTCTCTTCATCAGTTTCTCTTCAGTATCCTTTTTTCATTCATTCACTCACAAAATTCATAATGAATTGAGTTGTCTCTTTATAGACATGATATCACCATTGTTAGGTTCTTGATTTTCTTGATCTTGGTGTGATCCACAATTCTCACCAATTAGATTTAAAGAAAAACTCCTATTTTATCTCACAAAGATCTTCTTGCCAACTAGACAAAATAGATTTAAATTCTTTACTTATCTTTGGCTTTATCTTGTCAATGAAAGCAAAGATAACTACAAGTTAAGTCCATATTTATCTCTTCCAGCTAGATATTTTGTCATTTCTGAACTCAAGTTAATTTTGGTGTTTAACTCTTTGATAGCTTCAATCAACACTCAAGTTCTCCTCAAGCTTCTCCATCGGTTTACTCTATGTTTCTGGCCATCGGTTATGGTTGTGATTCTAGTCAATGGTAATTCTCATCAGTGTTCTTGCTCAGGCATCACTATGACTTGACTTTGGTGATCTCTGTCTGTCAGTTTGCCATTATTCATCAGTGTTTGAAGTCATATTGTGAATGCTTGTCTTTTATGCACTACTAAAAGCATAATATTTTATCTCTCTAATTCTCTGAAGTCTTTGGCACTTTGATTATAACCGATTAGATTTTATGAAGTTGACATCAATGAAAATATAATCCATTAACTCATTTAATGTCTTGCATTATCCTTTTGCATTGTGGTGATCAACTTAACATCTTCAAACATTCAATCAGTTACATGTCATCAATCTCTCCCTTTGGCATTGATGGAAACATACTACATTATCATCCTATACTATCACTAATACAATATGAAATATACATTTTCATCAATCTTTCCTAATGTAACTATTACAAATGTCTACCTCTCAGTAAGCTCAAAATAGCTTAGATTTGTTTCATGCAAAATGATTGTCTTCCGTCCCTTCTCTAGATAGATGTATCATGTGATATCTCTTTTTTGATATGTGCTCTGCCTTGACTATTCCTGCTCTTGATAATCTCTTTTCTTTTGACAACAATCTTTATCTTTCTCTGAACTCTCTCCCTGTTTTACTTCTCTCCCTTAGATGGATATTTCATATGTAATCAATTTCTCTCCCTTAGAATATTGATTAACTCTTTCTTTCTAATTTTTAGGAACTTCACCTTATGGCTAATGATATAATCTCTCCCTTATGATTTAATGAGATAATATCTCCTTTTATGACAATGAGATCATCTCTCCTTTTATATGATAATGAGATCATCCATCTCTCCCTTTGAAAACAATTCCAAACAAAAATAATCATCTATATCATGTTCCATCCGTTTACATAATATATTCCTTGAATTTCCCTATCGGTCAACAATACAATGTCTCTAGTTTTTGATGTAGATATGTACCTTGCTATGTATAGATATATCTGTTGCTATCCATTTTAGTGTTTGCATCACCATGACTGATCTTCAGATTTGGTATAGGATGATGCAACCTTCTAGTCTGCTTACTGACTGATAGACAAGGGTTGGACCCCTAGTCGCTGTCTCATGTACTCAAATGTATCCTTCGGTAATGGCTTGGTGAATATATCAGCTAAATTTTCCTTTGATTGAACATATTCCATTGTCACTTCCTTTGCTTGCACTTGTTCTCTTAGATAGTGATACTTTATAGAAATATGCTTAGTCTTAGCATGCATGAATTTATTCTTAGAGATGTTTATTGCACCGGTGTTATCACAATAGATAATTACTGGTTCAAGAATCTTTATATTCATACCTTCCAGTAATTGTTTGATCCATGCAATATTGGAGTAATTTATAGCAACAGCCAAATATTCTTCTTCTGCAGTAGACTGAGAGATGCATCCTTGCTTCTTGCTGATCCATGTGACAAGTCTATCACCCATGAAGAATTCTCCTCCAATTGTGGTCTTTCAGTCATCAATGATTCTACCGCAATCATCATCTCTATAGACTTGTAGCTCAAATTTTCCTTCTCTTTTGTACCATAAGCCATATTCCTCGGTGTTTTTCAGATATCTTAGAATTCTCTTGACAACAATCATATGTGATTCTTTGGGATTGCAAAGAATCTGGCAACTATTTCAACTGCATGTGCTATATCTCGTCTTGTGTGAAAAACATACATCAATTCACCAATTATTGATCTATATAAGGTCTGATTTACATCATTCGGTTTGCCTTCTTTTGTCAGCTTACATCCAGTAGCCATAGGTGTTCCAACTGGTTTGGAATCTTCCATCTTGAATATCTTCAACACTTCCTTGTTGTATTTAGACTGAGTGATGTATATGCTTGCATCTTGTTGAAGAATTTGTAGACCAAGAAAGAATTTGATCTCTCCAAACATAGACATTTCAAATTCCTTGCTCATTTCATTAGCAAAGCATTTGCATAACAATTCATTTCCCCCAAAAATGATATCATCAACAAAAATTTCAGCAATCAGAGTATTACCATCGATATCTTCTTTTAAGTAAAAATTGCTATTTTCACTTGTTCTAACAAATTTTATGCTAATGAGATACGAGTGAAGTATTTCATACAAGGCTATTGATGCTTGTTTCAATCCATACAAGGCCTTATGTATTCTACATACCATGTTTTTCTTGTCTGGATCAACAAACCCTTCTGTTTGTTCAATGTATACCTCTTCTTCTAGTATTCCATTTAGGAATGCATATTTCACATCCATTTGGTATACCTTGAATCCTTTAAATGTAGCATAAGCAAGTAAGATTCTAAATCCTTCTAGTCTAGTAACAGGTGAAAAGGTTTCTCCATAATCAATACCTTCTTCTTGTGCATATCCCTTGCATACTAATCTTTCTCTATTTCTAGTGACTTCTCCATTCTCATTCAGCTTGTTTCAGAATATAGATTTGGTACCAATAACATTCTTGTCATCTGGTCTCAGTAGTAGTGTCTATGTATTGTTCTTCTCAATATATTCTATTTCTTCATTCATAGCACTGACCCATTCTTCATTCTCAAGTGCATTGTTAATAGATTTAGGCTCAAAATCACAAAGTAAACATCTGGTGTTTAGTGACTTACTTCTTTTTCTTGTTCCAACCTTCTTGTCTCCTATCATTTGATTTTTTGGATGATGCCTTCTGACATACTTGGAAATTTTTGGTTCATCTCTGTGTTCATCATTATGATCATCTTCTTGACCTTCGTTCTCATCTCCATTGTTTGGAACATCATTTTTAGGATTTTCCTGATTTTTGGTAATTGCAGCCTGATGCTCGTGTGCAATGTTCTGATGCTAGAGAGTGACACACTGTTTCTTAGGTAGAGTGTTAGGTTTTGTATAAACAAACCTTTTGTAGTCCTTTGGTTCCTTTTTTCTTTCCTTATCATTGTTTTTTGCAAATTCATCTATTTTTATATTTGCACTTTCAATGATCTTGTTAGATGACTTGTTGAGACATTTATAATCCTTGCTTTTGGTTGAATACCCTAGAAAGATACCTTCATCACTTTTGGAGTCAATTTTTCCATTTCTATCATCGTAATATATAAAAATGACTACCAAATGTTCTAAAGTAACTTAAATTGGGTGTATGACCATACCAAAGCTCATAGGGTGTCTTCTTTGTGTCCTTCTTTAATTGTACTTTGTTTAGTGTGTAGACACAAGTACTGAGAGCTCCCCTCTAGAAAGTTTGAGTCATGCTTTTCTCAATCATCAATGTTCTTGCACAGTCAACAATTGATCAATTTCTCCTTTCAATAATTCCATTTTTCTATGGTGTCCTCGGTGTAGAGACCCATATTTTAATTCCATGCTCATTGCAATAGTCAATAAATTCTTCTGAAGTGAATCCCCCTCCTCTATCTGACCTTAAGCATTTATATTTCTTTTCACTTTGTTTTTCTACCATTGCTTTATACCATTTAAAGATCTTAAATGATTCTGATTTATCTTTTAAGAACATGACTATCATCATTCTAGAATAATCACCAACAAAGAGAATAAAATACCTATCTCCATAGTAGCTATTTGTCCTCATGGTTCCACATAGATCTATATGGACTAATTCTAGAATTTCATTAGATGTATGGGTTTTACTCTTCAAACTAGACTTTGTCATCTTACATTTTTTACAATCTTGCACATGATATGCTCTGGCTTAGTCATGCTTGGTAAGCCTCTGACATTCCTTTTGTTTCTTATCTTTATCATATTGTCAAAGTTCACATGACAATCTTTTGTGCCACAACCATATGTTTTTGTTTCTAGCCATTAAACAAGTGGTGTTAGTGTCATCAAGATAGAAAAGGTTACCTTTTGTCTTCTCATCGGTACCAATCAACCTTCTTGATTCATTGAAGATATTTGCCTTCTTATTTTCAAATGCTACTCTATGACCTAAATTGTTCAGCTGTGAAACACTTAACAAATTATAATTCAGTCCTTTTACCCAGTACACATTTTCACATTTTATCAGGTTATTCAACATTATGGTTCCTTTACCTTCAGTAGGACAAAGTGTATCATTTCCCATTCTCACCGAACCACCATTATAGTATTCAAAAGTCTCAAATTTTTTTTTATCACCGGTCATATGGTGATTGCAGCCACTATCTATGATCCAAACATCATTTTTGATAACTTTAGATATGAGTGCAGTTTCTACATACCTTTCTTCATCTTCATCTAAATCATCCTTCATGGCTAAAAATACCATCTCGGTGTATTCTTCTAATTTAGTGTCCATGTCACCGGCTCTATTCTCAGCTGGGTAACAAGTTTTCTTCCCTTTGTCCTTGTATTCTCAGGTATCTCTCTTGTCAAATTTTTAGTTGCTCCGGTAATCTCTATTATCACCTTTATCAAACTTCTTCTCATATGATGTCATTTCCTATGTGATCTTTTCTTTAGTTTGAACATCTTTTAGCAAAGTATCGAACCTATTTATAATTCAAACAAACAAGTGGTAATTTACCTTTCTATCTACATTTTCCTCTGTACAATCTTCTGGCCATTTGTGCTTCAATTTCATCAAGTTCTTGATGCTCATTATCACTGTCACTATCATTTCTAACCGCATGTCTATTATTTGAGTTACTTATCTTTAGAGAAGACTTGAATGCATATTCTATAGATGGTAAGACACTATTATCAAAGTTATTTATCTCAAATGAAATTAGTCTACCAATCAAACTATCTAGAGTAACTGTATTATTTGCAACTACTCTCATCTCTTGCATAACAGAAACTCTAATAGCATATACAAGCAATAAGGTTCTTAAGATTTTAATTACCACTATCTCCTCTTCAAGTACACCTCCACCTCCTCGGATAGCATTTACTACCTCTTTGATTCTATAGCTATACTAGGTGATGTTTTCTCCTTCTTTCATCCTTAAGTCATCAAACCTCCCTTTTAGGATTTTTGCCTTTTCTCTTAGTACATTGGCATCTCCTCCATGTACTAGCTTCAATATATCCCACATTTTATTTGTAGAGGTGCAAGTTTTGACATCTTCAAACTCAACAACAAAGAGTGATGATGCAAGTTCTATCATCATGCAGTTATGCTCATGCTTTACTCTTAATTTATCAAGAGTTTGAGGTCCTGTCGGCAACACATATTTAGTATCTAAGTATTGAACAATATCATTTCTAGTACCTGATAAGTGGAGGCTTATTATTCTTTTCCATGATGAAAATTTGTCTTTATTCAACTTGGGCACATCTCATTTTTTCACCTTGTGATATTTTTCTTGAGTTGTTAAAATCCCTTTCTAAGCACACAAGCTCTGATACCAATTGTTAGTAATAACTGAGAGAGGGGGGGGGGGGGGGGGAATNGTGAATCAGTGGCCTCAAAAATACTCCAATAATCAACCCCAAAACTTAGTGCCACAATATTAAGCCTCTAGTTATCTTCATCCCTATAATATGAATGCCTCCAAATACTTTTATCAAATTACTACTGCTTGGAATGCTTTGTTAAACCTTCTACTGTATGTTTACCGAATAGCAGTCTGTTAATTTACTGAAAGATAATAAGTTATCTAGAGTATACTGATCAATCCATTAAGTTGTGTAATAAAAAACACTAAAGTAATGACTCATAAACACATTGAAACATGGATTTTTAACATGGAAACCCTATAAAAGGAAAAACCACTTGGGACTGGTAACCCAAAATTTTCACTTTTCTAAAGTGAGCTCAGTGAAGAGCCAACCCTGTTAACGGTTACAAACACACTGTTAGGTGTGACCTTGTTAGAGGATTTAAAAGTTTAGTCTATTAGTTGATATCGGGCATCTCTAGGCAACCTTCCTTGATCAAACACTCACTTGGCCTGTCAATAGGTATCTAGCATCTCATGCTATCTTTGTGATCAAACTTTTTTATACTCTTTTCGATGGATCTCAATATAGAAAGGATCTTTAAATCCCACTTGGTCAAGAGACTTTCTGAATCAATGGTTAAACTGAAACAATATGATCTATTCACATAGATTTTTAGATCTATTGTAATCTCATAAAACTATCCTGATCAATATATCTTAGTTTATACCTTTTCTCCACTTTGATTCTTCTCAGTGATGTGCTCTGTTGCTCAATGTCAGTGAAAAACTTTAGCTCTTTCCTCAACTTGATTGATCAGGACTGTATGAAGTTTCTCTTCAGCATCCTCTTTTCATTCATTCACTCACACAATTCTTAATGTTTTTATTTTCCTCTTTATAGACATGATATCACCATTGTTAGGTTCTTAATTTTTATGATCTTGGTGTGATCCAAAATTCTCATGATGTGGATAGAAGTCTTGTTGCTACTACAGAACTAGCTTGGCTCTGTTATGAGATCTTTCTCCTAGACCCCTTAGGGTTTTCACAACCCTAAACTAAGGTAATTCACTCTCAACTTCACCTCCTCTTCAAGACTCAGCCCCCATCAAAGTGTTTTTTATCTCCTCCTTATTGAACCTACATAAATAGATTCATTAAACCAATGTTTTCAGAACATTGTTCTCATTCTCTTCCCTAGCCAGACTATCACCAAGCTTTCCTAGGGTAAGATCTCTAGACTCTTTTTTGTTGCTTCTCCTACAGAAAAAAAAGGGAAACTATGTACAAGGGCTCCTCTTGAGTTCCATCCCAACACATGATTCTCACCATGGATTCAAGAATCTGGAGGGGCCATTACTACTTACAACCTAGAACGGGTGAAGAACTAAAAACTTAAAAAATAGAAAATAAAGTAACTAATCTACTTGAATGAAAAATGAACAAAGAAGTTTGATATCCACTAAAAACACTATCTGCAACTTCTCATTACTAGAAACAAAACAAAATAGTATAATAATCTGCAACTCTGTGATTTCTTGTAGCTTCTCTTTTCTTCAATCTCTACTCTCTAGATCTCTGAGATGAATGCTCTAGATGTTATTAGAAACCATCCTCTCATAGGAAACAACCCTAACGGTCCACTCATTCACAAGAATCTCTTCAGGAACTGTTACACTAACCATACTGTCTATAAAAGACAAGATCTACTTTTCACGGGCCATTACAACTGAATATTGCCAAGCAATAGTAAAGAAAGCTTAGCTCCAGTGTTGGTAGAGTTGCTATGCATAAATGTAGGCTGAGCTACTAGGCACAAATGTAGGCTGAGCTACTAGGAACAAATGTAGGCTGAGCTGCTAGGCACAAATGTAGGCTGAGTTACTAGGCACAAATGTAGGCCGAGTTGCTAGGCACAAATATAGGCTGAACTGTAAGGCAATGTAGGCCGAGTTGCTAGGCAATGTAGGCCAAGTTTCTAGGCACAAATGTAGGTTGAGCTACTAGGAAATATAAGCCAAGTTGCTAGGCAATGTAGGCCAAGTTTCTAGGCACAAATGTAGGTCAATCTTCTAGGCAATGTAGGCCGAGTTGGTAGGCAATGTAGGCTGAGTTGGTAGGCAATGTAGGCTGAGTTGCTAGGCACCAGTGTATGCCGAGTGCCAATGATCCCAAGCAGCTTATCCAAAGTTCCTGATGCCTTGGTTGGATTTCCAGAGGCTTACTAACTACCTCACACACACACAACTAAAGGAAACCAACTAAGAAACCTATCTAGACATGGATTGACCTAGTCATATCCATCTTATAGAAAAACAAATGACTTTCTAAGGTCCACACACACTCTCCTGACTTGGCTAGAGTCAATACATGCCAGAAATAAGGAGCTAGGGGTTTGAGTTAGGTGTGCTCCTACACCATACTCCCCCAGAAAAAAGAAAGTTTAATCCATCCTTGGATTAAGCATGTTTGGATCAATGCCCAACCTCTTGAAGTTCATTTCTCTGATCCAAGTAGCATCAACATCTTCTTTGCCATGCCATTTGACAAGGTACTCTATATACTCTTTGTTCCTAGTCTTCTTCTAGACCCTTGAGTCTGGTATCTTTTCAGCTATCATAGATGGAGTAGGGGCTAATTTCAGATCTTTTACCTCTTGTATTACCTCTTGAAGGTTCTAATCAGCATCTTGAATTGGTCCTTTGTATGCTATCAAATCTGCAATGTTGAAAACCGGTGACAACCCAATGTCTTCAGGAAGCTCCACATTGTATGCACTATTTCCATACATTGCAAGTATCTTACATAGACCTAGCCTCTTCATCTATAGCTTGTGAGGAACACCTTTCTGCACCCTATGTTTGTTCAAGTGTACCATCATAAAGTCTCCAATCTGAAACTGAATATCCCTCTTTGTTGCATCCACCTTTTGCTTTACCTTTTCAGCATTCTCAATCAAATTCTTTCTCAAACTTTCATGTACTTCCTTCATTGAATGAGAAAATTTCTCAGTATGTCCACTACCATGCATTCCTTTCTCCAATTCTCTAAGCTCAAAAATTTCTCTTGGGTGAAAGCCATAAACAATTTCAAAAGGACTCTTACCAGTTGATTTGTTCACTATATCATTATATGCATATTCAACTTGTCCAATGAGTTGGTCCCATGCTTGACCATACTCCTTTGTGAGGCATCTTAGTAAGTTACCAAGACTCCTATTTACCACCTCTATTTGGCTGTCTGTCTGTGGATGATATGCAGATCCAAAAGACAAGTTAGTGCCCAACTTTTGCTATAAGGTCTTCCAAAAATGGCTCATGAATTTGCTGTCTCTATCTGAAACAATACTAAGTGGAAGTCCATGCATCCTCACCACTCCACTGAAAAGTAGATGAGCAATGTTACAAGCATCATGAATAGCCTTGCAAGGTATAAAATGTCCCATCTTACTAAATCTGTCTACAACAACAAAAATACTATCACATCCCTGCCTTATTCTTGGCAAACCAACTACAAAATCCATGCTTATGCATTCCCATGGTCTGGTTGGGATTGGAAGTGGCTGATAAAGACCTACATGAGAAGATGTTCCCTTTGCTTTTTGACACACTACACAACTCTCAACATACTTTCTAACATCTCTTTTCATTCTAGGCCAAAAATAGAACGTAGTGACTAGCTCTTGAGTCTTACTGACTCCAAAATGACCACTAAGTGCTCCATTATGTTTTTATTGAATCAAATTCTCTCTCATAGACCCTTTAGGAACACAAAGTTGACCTCCTTTAAACAATAGATCATTCTGCAAAGTGTATTCAGAAAACTCACCATGAAAGTTATTCTTGAACTCCTTGCATACCTTGTAGATTTGGGCAAAATATTCATCTTCAGCATATAGGTCTTTGAAGCTATCAATACCTATTCTTTGTAGCTAAACTTCTTAGACTTTGAGTATTCTTCTGCTCAATGCATCAGCAACCTTATTCTGTACTCCCTTTTTATGCTTGATATTGAAAGTGTAGGCTTGTAGATACTTCACCCACTTCATATGTTTGCTGCTAAGTTTGTCTTGAGAGTTAAGGAAGTTGAGAGCTTGGTTATCAGTATATACTATGAACTCCTTTGGAAGAAATTAGTGCCTCCACTTCTTGAGTTCTTGGACTAGAGCATACAACTCTAATTCATAAGAAGAGTACCTTCTGAACTTAGCATCATTTAGCTTCTCACTATGGAAAGCTACTGGTCTTCCTTCTTGGCTTTTGATAGCCCTAATGGCCACATTACTTGCATCACATTCTACTATAAAAATCTTATCAAAGCTGGGAAGAACTAGAGTAGGCAACTCTACTATCTTCTCCTTGAGTGTTTCAATCCCTTTTTTTACTTGTGGTGTCCATTGAAACTTTGTCTTCATCCCACCTCTAATGGTGTCTAACATAGGTGCACAAATTCCACTAAAATGTCTAATAAAATTTCTATAATACTGAGCTAAACCATGGAAACTTCTCACCTCAGTAGTAGCCTTGGGAGTAGGCCAACTTAGAATGGCATCCATCTTTTCTTGGTCCATTTTGAGGTTACCCTATGAAAAAACAAAACTTAGATATACCAGCTCCTGCTTCATGAAGTCACACTTCTCCAAGTTGATCATTAGCTTTTCATCATGCAATTTCTTAAAAACAAATTTCAAATGCCTAATATGCTCCTCCTTAGGTTTGCTAAAAACTAAACTGTCATCTAGGTAAACAACAATAAATTTACCAATGCATTCTACCAATACCTCATTCATCAACCTCATAAAAGTTGAGGGCGCACTAGAAAAACCAAATGGCATTACAATCCATTCATACAAACCTTCTATAGTTTTGAAGGCTGTCTTCCATTCATCTCCTTCATTAATTCTAATTTGGTGGTAACCACTCTTAAGATCAATCTTGCTGAAGTACTTTGCCTCCCCTAGACAATCCATCAAGTCTTCAATTCTGGTTATTGGAAAGCTATACCTAATGGTGATTCTATTTATGGCTCTAGAATCAGTACAAAGTCTCCAAGCTCCTCCATTCTTAGGTGCTAAAATAGTAGGGACTACACATGGGCTTATGCTCTTTCTAATTAGGCCTTGGTCTAATAACCCTTTGATTTGTTAGAGTATTATTACTCTATTAGCTTAAGCTTCTCTTAGGTGCGTTATTAATTAATTCCTAATTAATAATGCACAACCTAGTATTGTCCTTTTAGGGTTTCGTTCACCTTTATAAGGTCGAACTATGTATTTGCTCTTAATTAATGCAGTTAATTTTTTTTCTCTCACTCTCTGAGCAACTTCTGTGTTATGCTTTTTCATTTTCGTACTTCATCTTTGTACTAGGTCATTTGCATGCAGGTGTATTCGGGTTCTGTGAATCTGATCTTTTATCAGTTTCTACATGGTATCATAGCCGCCCTGCTGCTGTCTGGTTGAAGATTTTTGAAGCCACAAATCGAAGGCGTCATCTGTAGCTTCTCTAGGGTTTTTTTATCATTTCTAAGGAGGTGCCATTTTCTGGAGTAGATTGAGCCAAAACTGACACCGCCATTGCGTTCAGAAGGCCTGGGAGAGTCGAAATCACATAAGACTCAACCTATTTAGCCCCCGGGAGCACAGAGAAATTTTTTTGGCCTCTTAGGGCCGTACGGCTCGAAAATCGAGGTCATTTCTCGAAAAATTTTGGAAAAAAAATAAAAAAAAAAACATTTACAATGTTTTTAATGCGTTAAAATAACGCAGCCAACGTTGATATAAATCGCGCCTCCCGCGCTCCTCCCAAACCTCACCGCCGCCAGAGTTTGCCCGGCGCGCCACTGGCCCGTCTCCGGCGCCCCACCGGCCTGCCTCCGGCGCCCAGCCGCCGCCGTCTCTCCGCTCACAGCGCTGCCGCCACCAGCCGTGGCCACCGGTCCGCCTCCCGCCCGCCTCCCGCCAAGCGTAGGGCTGACGTCACCCTGACGTCAGCGCCCGACTTTATTTTCCGGCGGGCATTTCAAAATTTACCGGCGAAGTTTATTTTTTCCGTTGACCTTTGTTTTTTTCCGGTGGCCGTACGCATTTTCCGACGACCGACGGCCTGCGACGGCCAAACGGCCGTCAAATTTAAGCCAGTGTCTGGTTTTTTCCAGGGAGCATGCATTTTGAGAGGGAGTTGGTTTTTTCTTCATAACTTGAGCATACGAGCTCGGTTTTTGGAAAACGAAATATTGCCAGAAAGGTGTTTCCGAGATGGACGTAGAGGTGTAGGTTTCAGTTCCTGATTTTACTATTTGAGGGCCGATTTTTGCAGTCAAAGTAGTGCCTTTGTTTGTGCTCCTGTTCGGCTTCTGGAACTCAGGTTTTCTCCTCGTTTTTTGTGTGTTTTCAGTAATTGATTATTTGTGGTGCTCAGGGGATAGAATATATATATTGTGGGGGGGGTGCATTCTACTTTCTGTTATTTACTTTCAGAAATAGTCCCTTCTACTTCCGTCTTCTCTTCTCTCAATGTCGGACCCCTCTGTGGCCCGGCTGACACCCCACAACTATCACACATGGAAACCACACATGACCAGACTCCTCATGTCACGACGTTTATGGTCCTGCATGGATGCAGTTCATCCAGTCCTTCAGAGACCTTATGAGGCTCTTATGCACAGAAACAGGATGGATGAGGCAATGGGCCTCATTGCCATGAATGTTTCAGATGGGTTATTGTTCCACCTGGATGGTCTCACTACACCTAGGGATATGTGGGACAAGTTCTCCACTTTGTTTGGCACCATGGATCAGTTCAGGATTCTCCAGGTAGATGCAGAGTTCACCGCCTTGGCACCTGACTCATTCA
>MU224998.1:190490-219673 GCA_018584345.1 Thuja plicata | reverse complement strand
CTCTATCTTTATACTTTCCAATGGTGAATTCTACCCATGCTTGTTCTCCTACAAACACATGTTGTCCTTTGTTGAACCATGTAACCTTGTATGGGTTTTCATGTGGAATCCTTTTCAAATTTAACTTTCTAGCTGCTTCTTCACTAATGATATTATCAGTTGAGCCTGAATCAATAATCACTCTACACACCTTTCCTATAATATCGCACTTCACTCTAAAGAGTGCTCTCCTTTGGCTTGGTTCTTCTTTGCTTGGCTCTCTGATTAAGGTCCTCCTTATCATGAGGTTCTCACCTTCTTCTAATTCTAATGGTACCTCATATGGTTTGCTGCTGCAACTTGATTCTTCTTGGACATAGTTAACTCTTTTTCCACCTCCTTGAGAAGTAAAACCTTTTTTAGGACACCAATATGCAGGATGTCCAAATTGCTGACAGTTGTAACACTTCATTGAAGAGAAGTAAGATCCTCTTTCTTGGTTATTATTTCTTCCTCTTGAACTACTATGTGAACCTCTTCTGTGGTTATAACCACCTCTTGTGTTACTAGATTCTCCTTGATTCTCAGTGAGTTTGGACTCACTCTAATTTCTTCCTCCATATCCTCCTCTATGACCTCTGTTATCTCTTCCTCCTCCTCTGCTATTTGAATCTTGCTTCTTCTTGAATTTTTCATCCACCTTGAGGGCTAGCTGGTAACATTAGTGTACAGTCTTGGGTTTTAATAGACTAATTTCCTCTTGGATACTCCTCTTGAGTCCATTCAAGTACCTAGCCACTTTTAGGCTTTCTTCTTCCATCACATGTGACCTTAAGCATAGCTTGTGAAATTCTTTGGTGTAGGAACTGACTTCTACATCTTTTTTTCTTAGATTCTGTCTCTTTTTGTGAAACTACACTTCATAATCATCAGGAAGATAAGTTTCCTTCATCTTGGCCACCATACCTTTCCAACTGGTTATAGGGTTCTTTCCTTCTTTTGCCCTCTCATCTTGGATAAACTTCCACCAAGTGAGAGAAGTTCCTCTCAACCTTGTCTTGGCTATTCTTACTTTCTGAGCTTCGGTCACATTATCACAATCAAAGTGATTTTCAAGACCTTCTATCCATTCTATGATTAATTCTGGTTCCATCTTGCCACTAAATAGAGGCACACCTTCTAAGGACTTACCACTCATTGCCTTCAATGCCTTCAAGAATGGCTCTTATAGAAGCCCAGGGTCTAGCTCAGGAATAATGTCTTCCTCTGCCACTACTTTACCTTTTCCATCAACTTCTCTCATCCATTCACTGACTGCTACAGTCCTAAGCTGCACTTCTTCCAACTTAGTCACCATTTTAGCTAACTGTTCCTTTAGGGGTCTATTCTCCTCCTTTTTATCTTCCACATCTTTTGCGAGTTCCGCATTGGTCACCATCTTGGATGATTTGACAGACGTTTCTGTAGATAACATCCAAATATTTTAGGGCTCTAGTACCAATCTGATGTAGACAGAAGTCTTGTTGCTGCTACAGAACCAGCTTGGCTCTGTTATGAGATCTTTCTCCTAGACCCCTTAGGGTGTTCACAACCCTAAACTGAGGTAAGTCACTCTCAAATTCACCTCCTCTTCAAGACTCAGTCCCCATCGAAGTGCTTTTTATCTCCTCCTTACTGAACCTACACAAATAGATTCATTCAACCAATGTTTTTAGAACATTGTTCTCATTCTCTTCCCTAGCCAGACTATCACTAAGCTCGCTTATGGTAAGATCTCCAGACTCTTTGTTGTTGCTTCTCCTATAGAAAACAAAAGGGAAACTATGTACAAGGGCTCCTCTCAAGTTCCATCCCAAAACATGATTCTCACCATGGATTCAGGAATCTCGAGGGGCCATTACTGCTTACAACCCAGAATGGGTGAAGAACTAAAAACTTACAAAATAGAATATAAAGTAACTAATCTACTTGCATGCAAAATGAACAAAGAAGTTTGATATCCACTAAACACACTATCTGCAACTTCTCATTTTTGGAAACAAAACAGAATAGTACAATAATCTGCAACTTTGTGATTTCCTGTAGCTTCTCTTTTCTTCAATCTCTACTCTCTATATCTCTGAAATGAATGCTCTAGATGTTATTAGCAACCATCCTCTCATAGGAAACAACCCTAATGGTATGCTCATTTGAAAGAATCTCTTCAGGAACTGTTACACTAACCATATTGTCCATAAAAGACAAGATCTACTTTTCACGGGCCGTTACAACTAAATATTGCCGAGCAACAGTAAAGAAAGTCGAGCTCCATTATTGGCTGATTTGCTAGGCACAAATGTAGGCCGAGCTGCTAGGAAAAAATGTAGGCCGAGCTGCAAGGCGCAAATATAGGTCGAGTTACTAGGCACAAATGTAGGCTGAGTTGCTAGGCACAAATGTAAGCCGAGTTGCTAGGCAATGTAGGTCAAGTTTCTAGGCAATGTAGGCCGAGTTGCTAGGAACAAATGTAGGCTGAGCTGCTAGGAAATGTAGGCTGAGTTGCTAGGAAATGTAGGCCGAGTTTCTAGGCACAAATGTAGGCCAAGCTGCTAGGAAATGTAGGCTGAGTTGCTAGGCAATGTAGGCTGAGTTGCTAGGCACCAGTGTATGCCGAGTGCCAATGATCCCAAGCAGCTTATCCACAGTTCCCAATGTCTTGGTTGGATTTCCAGAGGCTTACCAACTACCTCACACACACACACAACTAAAGGAAACCAACTAAGAAACCTATCTAGACATGGATTGACCTAGTCATATCCATCTTAGGGAAAAACAAATGACCTTATAAGGTCCACACACACTCTCTTGACTTGGCTAGAGTCAGTACATGCCAAAAATAAGGAGCTAGGGGTTTGAGTTAGGTGTGCTCCTGCACCTTCTTGCCAATTAGATTTAAAGAAAAACTTCTATTTTATCTCACAAAGATCTTCTTGCCAACAGGACATAACAACTATGAATCCTTTACTTATCTCTGGCTTTATCTTATCGATGAAAACAAAGATAAGTACCAGTTAACTCCATATTTAGCTCTGTTAGCTAGATATTTTTTAATTTCTAAACTCAAGTTAATTTTGGTGTTTAACTCCTTGATAGCTTCATTCAACACTCTAGTTCTCCTTGGGATTCTCTGTCGGTTTACACTATGTTTGTGGCCATCGTTTATGCTTGTGATTCTACTCATCGGTAATTCTCGTCTATGTTCTTGCTTAGGCATCACTGTGACTTGACTTTCAGTGATCTCTGGCCATCGGTGTTCCACTAACTGTTGGTGTTTGGAGTCATATTGTGAATGCTTGTCTTTTATGCAGTACTGAAAGCATAATATTTTATCTCTCTGATTCTCTGAAGTTTTTAACACTTTGATTATAACCGATTAGATTATATCAAGTTGACATTAATGACAATACAATCCATTAACTGATTTAATGTCTTGCATTATCGTTCTGCATTTTTTTGGTCAACTTAACATCTTCAAACATTCAATCAGTTACATGTCATCACTACGATCGAGAACATCCATCTTGTTATTTGTTTGAAGTGTTTGGAGTGTGATTTAGATTGATATGATGACGTTTCAAAAGTTGAAGTGTGTTTTTATGTTGAAGTTTGATAGAGACAGATCTGTCTCTATGATTAAGATTTATGATGTTTATTTTGAATTTTTTGTTCTAAGGGCCTATAATCGTTGGTGGTAAACTTCCAAAATCAATGATAAGGATTATTGACAACACTTGAAAAGATAGGATTTATATTGAAACAATATGATCACCAAGCACAACACACACTTCAAAGAATTGTTTTGTCCTAGAATCTACACAATGAGTGTATGTTCTTGATCATCTCCATAGGTCTTACACAGAGTAAACAATTCAATAAAGCTACCTATGGTCAACTTTTTCTTCAATGGATAAAATAGGTAACCTTGCTACATAACCAGGA
Organism: Thuja plicata; assembly: GCA_018584345.1. Taxonomy (NCBI): domain Eukaryota; kingdom Viridiplantae; phylum Streptophyta; class Pinopsida; order Cupressales; family Cupressaceae; genus Thuja; species Thuja plicata. Next base: position 215,716 of record MU224998.1, on the reverse strand, counting down.
CATAGTCAGGATTTTGTTCAAATTTTTTTTGAGTCTAATTTCCCCTTACAAAGACTTCCCACATGCATAAAAACATGATTTTGCATAATCTCAAAGGACTTATAGAGGAGGTATGATTCTAAGACCTTTTGTCACTTGCTCCATTAAGGATGAATACATTTTATTTTATAGTGGTTTGGATTACCATGCCTTAAATGGTTGTATCCAACTTGGGTTGTTCCCTCTCACCGGCCTCATTAAGGAAAATCTTGGGAGGCAGGCTCGCTATAGATTAATATAAATACACTACTAATAGAAAATGAGATAAAGATAGGTCTAGGAGTTCCAGATCACCCTAAGAAGGGTGAGACCATATCCCTATTACCTTTATTTTCCAAACATAATAGACATGGTGTTCATTCTTAGAACTTTAATCTAATAGAAATCTGCTATGTTTCAAATTCTGATCACGTTGAGAAAGGTGAGAGCATAGGAATAATACCTTTGTCCACAAACAAAGAGGCCTCCTTTATGAAGCTATGTGTTTAAATTGAAAATTTCCATAGTAAGATTGAAAGTGCATGAAAAATAAAAAAAAGTTTGTAGAGTGCACCTTGTTTGAAGCTATGCATTGATGTTTTTTAATCTTTTAATACATTACCTCAACAATCATTCCAAATCCTATGTATCCTCATCAACTTCCACCCATGTTAGTCCAACACAGGACAAGCAAAGTGAAGGAAAACAACATGCAAGCAAAAAGGAATCACATTCAAGCGAAACAGGAAAGGATGCAATAAAAAAAAACATGCAAACAAAAAGAAAACACATGCAAGCCAAATAGAAATGCATGAAATCAAAATAAAGAAACATGAAATAAAAAGCAAGACATACAAATTTTTTAAAAAATATCAAAGCAAAAAAGAATGACATGCAAGCAAAAAATCAAGGCGTGTACAAACTAAAAACATGACATACAAGCAAAACATCAAGGTATGCAAACTAAAAACATGACATGTAAGCTAAAAAGAAAGATATGAAAACTAAAAACTTGACATGAAAGCAAAAAATCAAGGCATGCAATCAAGAAAACATTATGCAAATAAAAACAAAGATATGGAATAAAAAGTGCAATATGCCAACAAAAAAAAATGATATGTAAGCAAAAGTAAAAACAAGACATGCAATTTAATTAGCCATCCTAATTAATACTAGATAAAATTTGTTTTATTTTTATTTATTTATTTTCAATGCCTCATTAAGAAAGGAAATGTGATTAGAATAACCAAATTTTTTTTCTTCTTCTTCGTAATTAAAATAATTGTAAATATAGAAGCTAAAGTTGAAAGAAAAAGAGCCTCGGGCGTACGACCAAGATTGGAAGTAAAATAGGGTTGCCTTCAAGTGTTGTTGGGTTACTCTTCACATCGGGCTCACCAAATGTATGTAGGGATTTCTACACAAGCTAAACAAACAAGATTAGTAGCACCGATTATTCAAAAACAATAAAAAATCAACTAATAAACTAACTAAATCTCTACAAAAAAAAAAAAAAGGATCATGATTAAAATAAATTAAACTAAATCAAAGAAAACCATATGATACTCCAAGGCTTATGTTTCTTCTCTTCACTTTGTTGAGATGTGACTTTCTGACGCTCAGTGATGATTCCAACAACATCTAGACTCAAATCTCAGAGAAAATATGACAAAAGACTTGATAAAAGTAAAGCATAAGTTTGATACCAAATTCTGAGGTGAAATATAAGGGAAAATGGAGGGTTATATAGGAATTCTTGGTTGAACGAATGATCAAGATCAATTTGAGAAAATCAAGATCGACGGATGAGAAAATTAGAGACTTGAGAGAATTTGGGTAACTTCCCAGAATTGAAGATTTAATTATTATTTAACTCAAAAAGCAAAGAGTTTAAAGAGGAAGATAAGGCTGAGAAGATATTTCTCATTTTCGAAAGATAAAATTTCCAAAAAAAATAAAAATTAGAAGGGAAAGATTTTTTTTTGGTTTTTTTGGTTTTTTTTCAGAAAATTGATTTTCCAATTTATGAGGATTTTGAATTTTGTAGAAATTATGTAGAATTTTTGAATTCCTCATCATTTTTATTTTATTTTTATTTTTGAAGATTTAATTGAATTAAAAAACTAATTAATTAAAAATGTGGAATTAGTACAAAATTAGAAAGAAATTAATTGAAATTATTTTAAAATGGAATTAGTTAGAAATTGACATAAAATTAAATTAATTTAATTTAGTAGGAATAATTAGCTAATTTGATTTAATTAAAAGTAATTAATCAAACTATATGAAATTGGAAACTGAATTCAATTAATCAATAAAGATCAAATTAATTAAAGTTGATTAATTAAATAAAATTAATTATTTAATTAATTTTATTAAAATGATTAAGTTATTAAAAGATTGGGATTTTAGAGGAATATAGATTACTAATTAATGATTAAAGAACCATTAATTAATAGTAGAACAATTAATGATTAATGTTAACTCGCAAGCATGTCCATTTTTTGGGTTTCCACAAGAACATAATACTTTAATTAGCAAGATGGACATTGCCATCAATGAGCATGTGAATGTATGTGTGGCAATTATATTTTATCATTCATTTACTTCTTGGGATGATCATTTGACAATGGTATGACCACATCTCATACCTATAAAAGGGGATGGAATTTAGAAGAATTCTCACTGGTGGTTACCCACTAGGGGTCATCTCAAATTGAACTTTTATAACACTTCACGTGATAATCTAGGCCGGTTTGGCATTGGATTTATTATCATAAATGACAGGGGTGACCTAGTTTGGGGTGGATCTACCAACATAAACAACGATGTAGAGTCCAGTGCCTTGTTCCAGTTGGATTGCTTCTTTGCAGAGTGAAAGGGCAAACAAAAATAGACATTGAAGGGGACTCGTTGATTACCATACAAGCTATTAGAACTAGGACAACCCCAAGTTGGAAGTAAAAAATGCGGATTGATGGTATTTAGGATATTTTGAAAGATTGTGCAAAGTATTCAATTAAATACACATTTAATGGGAAGCAAACTTTTTGTCCAATCATGCTATCGATCAGAGGAAAATGAATTATTATCTCTCACAATATTGGAGCATGGAATGCACTAATCTTATCTGAAGGACAGATAAATTAATAAAGTTAGATTTTTCACATGCAATGTGTTATGGATAGAGAATGGAGTTTATCATCTTCAACATTTTGTCAAGCTTGGTGTTCTTTGTTTGAATCTATAAATATGGGTTCATCCCTTTCTTTGTGGTACATGGATGCCTTATGCTAACATTTATATAATGGAGATCTCTTCTTCCTCTAAGTTCATTATGATCCCTAATTTCAAATTTATTTATCAATAGAAGTTGGTGTTTGAGTAGTTGAAAGAGTTGTTCGTCATCAACAAGTATATGGAAGAAGTCCTCTGAAAGATCATCAGAGATAAGGTGTTGTCTAGTCTACATACTCATAATGCAGTGTTTTTTGAGAAGTTTGTCAATAATATTGGAAGGACTTATGGGGACCACATGGCCACAAAACATGCCATTCAATATTTGGCTTACACATAATAGTGGGATTCAACTCTTTCTCCTCTGGGAAAACTGAATACAAAAACTGATGGTCCACAGGGATGGACATAAAATAAAAAATCTTCAAACATGTGAACACATGATGGCTGTAAATGGGAGAATGTTCCCATCTAAGTAGATTGAGAGATTTTAGGAGGTCATTGAATCCATCAAGAACTTGCTTTTCTCTCTTTTCTCTTGAAATGTATGTTCTCTTTTTAAATCAATAAAAGGTGTTACCACTATGATATTAGTTTGCTCAAAAATAAAAATTTCACCAACCATCAAATACCAATTGAAAATTGTTGGAATTGGTTTCTGATGATGTTGTTGGCATTCATGTATTTTCACTGATGTCAACATATGTTTCTATGGAGGCAAAACAAACTGATTATTACTATTGCTTGATGATTGACAGAGGTGTACAAGGACATGTAGTGATATTATTTCTAAGGTCGCACAAGTTAATATTATCTATTAGATGAGTTACAAATGTTTTAGTGAAGACTAGATATTGGATGGTGACAATGATCTTTGATAGGCTTAGTCTTTATGTTTTTAGTATAAATTATGAGCGATATAACTCTTGGTGAGTCAGTTTTGGCGTGTGTTCTGGAGAAGACCTATTTGTGGTCGAATTCAAAGACATAGCATGTTTTATGTATTTCAAGCATGGATTATGGACCTTGGATTATATTTGATGAATTATAATTGATGTTTACTTGTTATAGGTACCGTGTATATCTTAGCAAGAAATTAAGTAATTATTTGTATATTGGGAAAGCATAATATAACGACCTAATTAATTATTGTAATAGGGTATATATGAGAGATATTTTTGAAAAGTATAAGAGGATGTGATTGAGATAGAGACAAAGAATTGTGGAAGCTATGAGCTTGATTATCTGTTGGATGTAGAGCAGAGGATGTGATTATGGTACTTCATTAGAACTAATCAAGCAAAGACAATTGCTATTAGATAGTTCACTGGATTGTGTATTTCCTATATACACTTGTATTTTGGATTGTAAGTTTTGAGGGTGGATTTAACCTTCTTTAGGTATTGTTCCTAGGCAGTGAGCCCACTATTAGTCTTGACTCCTAACATGGCCTGTCCTTTAACAGGCACTGTGTACTATAATGCATCAATAAGCTCCTAAGAGGGCTAAATATTTTAACATGGATACTATAATCCCAGTACATTATTTTTGGGTGATAATTCCCATCAGGGTTTTACCTTTAACATGGTTTCCTTAGAAACAATGGATTATGTTATTGTCTTAGCATTTAGCGTGTTATCATTTGGATTAAAGTTTTGTTTATAAATCTTAATGTTTAATAATTTGTATCACAACTGATTCACCCCCCTCGCTCAGTTGTGTTTGTGGAATGTTATTCCTAACAATTGGTATAATAGCTATTGGTCCTTAGAGAGAATGTTTAATAGCTTGAGGTGATCCTAAAGATAGAATTCTATAGGAAAAATAGTCCAAAGTTTGATCCTGAAAAATTTTGACACTTAGAAGAACAAGATGAGAACACATTTGCTATGCTTGGGAATCGACTACTAGATGATAACAAATAATAATTTATAGATGAAGGCTGAGGATGAACTAGATAAGGCTACTAATGAGTAAAAGAAGCTATTCTCATACAACATGGTCTCAAGAGAAGAATTGATTAATGCACTTTCTGAAGGTGAATTCATAGAGGTCAAAGATTTAGATTATGCACATGAAATTTGGACAAGATTGGAAGCACTCCATGAAGGAGAAACATTTACAAAGAAGAAAAAGTTGCAGAACTGGAAGACAAAGATGGAAACATTGAAAATGAGAGATGATGAGAATATAAGAGCATATACACAATGAGTTACTAAATTTTTTATTGGCATTAGGAACTCTGGAGGGACTTACAGTGAGGAAGAAGTGATTGCAAAAATTCTTATATCCCTGACACCTGTATACAAAACCAAAGTGAAAGCTATATAAGAGATTATACCTTTGAAAATGAATTTCAACAAAGAGATTTTGATTGGAAAACTAACTACCATTGAGGCCGCAGAGCTGGGAGATTCATTACCTAAAGTTGAGACATCCTTCAATGCGATTGTGTATAAAAATAAAAAGACTTTATTAGGAATTGCAAGTACCAACAATAGTGACTTGAGAGAATATCTCGCTGAATATGGTCATGAATGGGAACATATACAGGAAGAAGAAATAAAGTTAGATGAAATTAGGGTCCCGATTATCAGAAGAGAAAAGAGAGGTAAGTGTAAGTTTGAAGGAAAGATACCTCTGAAATGTTTTTCATGAAATAAGATAGGTCATTTTGCATCTATATGTCCTACAAGGGTTCCAAAGCATAAATCTAAGTTTTATAAACCTAAGTATTCAAAGGATAACAAATGTTATTATGCTAGTGAATTTGTTTATGATGATGATTCTATTGATTATGATGAGATTAGATTTATTGCCATGAAGGATGATAAACCTATACATGAAGAAAGAGCCTTAGTATCTAATGTTGAAAATAAATCTGAATGGGTCATAGACAGTGGTTGTTCACACCATATGACTGGAGATAAAAATATGTTTGTTAAATTGAATATGTATGATGGTTGTGTTGTGAGATTTGGTGACAATAATCCTAATCTTATCATTGGAGTTGGATCTATATCTTTGGATGGAAAGATCAATACTGACAATGTACTACTTGTTGATGGACTTAAGAATAATTTGTTGAGTGTTGGACAACTAGTGGGAAAAGGTTATCAATTGAAGTTTATAGATGGGAAATGTTCTATTAGAAGTAAGTTAGGAGACTTGATCACATCTAGTACTAAATCTAGAGGTAATGTATTTGAATTAAATACATTTGAGGCTTCTTATTTTGTTGTGAAGGTAGATGACAGATGGTTATGGCATAGAAGATTTTGTCATGTTAACTTTGATAATATTGTGAAGGAAAGTATGACTAACGTAGTTAGAGACCTACCAAAGATTGTGAAATTGTCTAAAACCATATGTAGAGAATGTGTAATGGGGAAGAAAACTAGAAGAAATTTTAAAAGAAAATCTTACTCAGTGAAAGGGAAGTCGGATCTAGTGCATACAGATCTGTGCAGTCCTAAAATATCAAGCTACTACTATGGTGAATGGTACTTTATACTTTTTTTTGATGACTTGTCTAGGATGATGTGGGTTACATATCTAAGAGAGAAATCAGAGGCATTTGAAAAATTCAAAATATTTAAAGCAAAATTTGGGAATGAACCAGGCCTAGAGATGAAATTTTTGATACCAGATAGAGGTGGTGAGTTTATTTTAGATTTGTTCAATACCTACTACAAAGAATATGGAATATACAAACCTACATTTGATCCTAGGACACCAAAACATAATGGGATAGTAGAGCAAAGAAACTAAAAAATATTATATGCTACTAGAGCTATGTTGCTGGAAGGAAATGTATCACATGTTCATTGGACAGAAGTTGTTGCTATTCCTATGTATACTTTAAGCATAATTCTGATCAGAGAAGGTACAAGTATGAATCCTTATGAATTATGGTTTAATCATACTCCTACTATGAAATATTTTAGAATATTTGGTAGTAAATGCAATATCAAAAGAGATGATGAGATAGGAAAGTTTGATGCTAGAACTAATGAAGGGATCTTCCTTGGTTATTCAACTAAAAGAAAAGCTTATAAATGTTTCAATCTAAGATAAAGGAAGATAATTGAAAGGGTAATGTGAGGATTGATTAAAAGTTCTAGAATCAAGAGAGAATGTATGAATTTAAACAAACTATAGAGATCAAGGAGGTTATGACAGATCAAGAATTTTTTTTTGAGATTGACTATGAGATCGAGGTATGTCAAGATGACTCAAATGATCCTACTAAAATTCATAAGACTCTGAGGCATGTTAAGAAAAACCATCCTGAAGATCAAATTATTGGAGATACAAATAGAGTAAGGATGACAAGATCAAAATTAAGAGATAAAATTTGTTTTATTTCTCAAGTTGAACCGAAATCTACTGATGAGGCATGTAGAGATGAATCTTGGACTAAAGCTATGCTAGAAGAATTAGAACAGATAAAGAAGAACAACACTTGGGAACTGGTTCCAAGACCTAAAAAAAAGAATGCTATAGTAACTAAGTGGGTTTTCGGAAATAAAATGGACGAGGAAGGAACAATGGTAATAAATAAAGAAAGACTAGTTTTTAAAGGCTAGTCGCAACAAGAAGGCATATACTTTCAAGAAAAAATTGCTCCTTTTTCTAGGTTGGAAGAAGTAAGATTATTTATTTCTTATGATGCACATAAATATTTTAAGGTATATTAGATAGATGTGAAATCTACATTTTTGAATGAAGATCTAGAGGAAGAGGTATACATTGAGAAACCCGATGGATTTCCTTTGATAGAAGATAAAGACATGGTTTGCAAGTTGAAGAAAGCTTTGTATGGACTTAAACAACCACCAAGAGCATGGTATGCATGACTTGACATGTCTCTACTTCATCTTGGCTTTAGAAAAGGTAACGCAAACAACAATTTTTACTTAAGGACTAGTGAAGATGAAATTCTAATAGTAGAAGTTTTTGTTGATGATATCATTTTTGGAGGAAATGATGAAATGCATAAAAATTTCTCTTAAGAGATGGAAAATGAATTTGAAATGTCAATAATTGGTGAGATTAAATTTTTCCTTGGATTGCAAATTAATCAGAACAAGAGTGGGATTTTCATTTGTTAGACTAAGTATCTTAAGGAAATGTTGAATAAATTTGGAATGGAAGATTGTAAACCTATTGGGACACCCATGATGACTGGCTACAAACTTACTAATAATGATGAAACTTAGAGTGTTTTTCAGACAAAGTATAGATCAATGATTAGAGGTCTACAATATCTAACTCACACCAAACGAGATATTGCTAATGCAGTTGGAATTGTGGAAAGATATAAAGCATATCCCAAAGAGACACATCTTGCTACTATGAAAAGAATTTTTAGATACTTGAAAGGAAGAATATAGTATGGGTTATGGTATGAAAAATCTGATGATTTTATCTTACATGCATATATTGATGGTGATTGGGAAGGTAGTGTGGATAACAGAAAGAGTACAAATGGAACAACATTTTTCCTTGGAAAAAGGCTGATTTCATGGTTAAGTAAGAAGCAAAATTTTATAGCCCAGTCTACTACTGAATCTATGTATGTTGTTGCTGCTATAGATTGTACATAGATTGTTTGGATGACATAAATCTGGAAGGACATTGGAATAATTTTTGAAGAGCCAGTGGTTATCCATCATGATAACACTAGCACAGTGAACATGTCTAAGAATCCAACAATGCATTCAAAGACTAAACATATTTCCATCAAGTATCATTTATTGAGAGACAAGGTAGTAAAGAAGGAGATCAAATTGGAGTATATCAGCACAAAGGAACATATAGTAGATATATTTACAAAAACTTTTCCAAAGGATGCCTTTGAATATCTCAGAGGTATATTTTGGGTGCAAGCCCCTCCTTGCGAGAACTAAATTGATGCAGGAATGCATAAGTCTATTGGATTTAAAATCTATATCATTTTCTGGACTTGATGTATGGATCTACTCCTTAGGGGAAGTGATCAGAAGAACATTGTAGATCATATTTGGGTGATTTGAACCTAATTATTGCAGGCATGAAGATTCAGAAAAGATAAACCTTACAGAAGAAAGAAGAAGAGTTATGACACCCTTTTCCATTGTTTTTAAATTGTTGGAAATGAAATAAGTAACAGAGAGGGGAGGGATGAATCAGTTACTCCAAACAAATCCCTTGTCCCTTAGATGTCTTAAACAATATAAGACTGTTACTCAATTTATTAAGATATTCTTCTGTAACTCAGGTGTCAAAGTAATATTTATGATATCCAATCCAATTATACTCTAGTGATTAAGTGCAGAAACATAAAGAAAATAACATATATACAAGTGACACCAAGATTTAACATGGAAACCCAATATGGGAAAAACCACCAATGTAACTAGTTACTATTTTTCACTCTTCTAAAGCGAGCTCTGTTAGGAGCCAATCCTGTAAAAGGTTACCAAAACACACTGTTAGGTGTGACCCAGTTAGAGGATATAAATAACCCTGTGAGGAGTGGCCTAGTGAGAGATTTTCAACACTTGAACATAGAAATGCTACCTTGGGAGAGGATTTACAAAAATACTGTTAAGTCTACTCTGTTAAGATATTTGAGATCACTGCTATAATTGTTAGACAGTAACAATGAATTGACTTGTATGTGTAATAAACTATCTTTTCTGATTTAGATATCATTTTTGAATATAACTAGATCCTTTCGAATCAAATATTTTATTGCATCTCCAAGTATTCTCTACTAAATCTGAATCCCATCTGATTTTTCCTTCACTCTTCATATCACAGAATTCCACACTTTTGATTTTCTTCAACTTTACACACACTCTCTCTTTCTTAATCCAAAACTTGGCCTTTCATATATATGAATAGCCCTATCAAGTCAGCTTGAATATAATTCTAAATAGGTAATAAATCACAATTTAGTCGCCCTCATATAACCAATTAATTATAGAATGTAAACCAGTGTTAGTCGGTTGACACAGAATTATCAACTCAGTTAATACTGAGTTTCTTTAATGCCTGACCATGACTAAAATTCTTGAGTGACTCGGTCAACACTGAACATCTTCAATACCCGACTGATCTCGGTCAACACAAAAAAAATCTTTCCATTCACCAATTGTGCTCGGTCTGAATGTAGACATTTCTGTAACATTGATACATAAATGTATATACATGTGTAACATCAATGATAATACACAACTAAATAATTGTCTTCAAAATATCCCTCTTTGGCATTGATGGCAATACAACATGTCATATTACAAAGAATTGTAGAGAAAGAAAAAACTTTCTTTAATGTCTTTAGCTTCATTTTGATTCTCATCCAAAAACTCCCTCTTTCATCAAACTCTGTCACTTGATATGATTTCTCTCTCTGAAATCAAACTCTGTCTCTTGATTAATTTCTTTTGTATTATCTCAAACTCCTCCTCTTTGACAACAGATGCCAAAAAACCCATATCAAAAAATACTAAATACCAATAGTCAATACTATTTCTCTTTGAAGTTGTAATGTACCTGAATGTACTAATTCATCTTCAATGGGCTCTGATATACTTGCATCAACTAATAGATCTTCAATATGGCTCAGTTTGATGCATCAATAAACTATATTTTAGTGAGCTTCAGTTATGGGAAGCACCCCTAACTTTCATCTAAGATACAAAAAAGCATCCTTAGGTGAATTTTTGGTGAATATGTATGAAACTTATTCGTTAATACTCACATGTTCCAACCTTTCTTCTTTATTCTGTACCAATTCCCTCAAGAAATGATACTTTATTGCTATATGCTTGGTTTTGGTGTGCATCATAGGATTCTTTGAAATTTTAATGGCACTAGTGTTGTCACAGTAGATAATAATTGGTTCTTTTACTTCTTCCTTCATTCTTAACAACAAGTGCTTGAACCATATGGTGTTTGAAAAATTCACTGCTACAGCAACATATTCTACCCCTGCTGTAGACTGAGAGATACAATTCTATTTCTTGCTAGTCCAAGACACTAACCTCTTTCCAAGAAATAAAGCTCCACCACTGGTGCTTTTCCTGTCATCAACACTTCTATCCCAATCAACATCAATGAATTTATTCAAATCAAAGTTCCCACCTTTCTTATGCCATAAACCATAGTCTTCAGTACCCTTTAGATATCTCAATATTCTTTTGATTTCCATTAGGTGATTGTCTCTAGATAAGCTAAAAATCTTGCAACAATACCAACTACCAATGCAATATCACGTCTAGTGTGAATAACATATTGCAATTTTCCAATCATGGGTCTATAGTTGGTCTGTTCCACCTCCTTTGAATCATCATCCTTAGACAATTTTTGTCTAGTACACATGGGTGTTCCAACAGGTTTGGAATCTTCCATTCCAAATTTCTTGAGTATCTCCTTGATATATTTTGATTGAGTAATGTAGATACCATCCTTCATTTGATGTACTTGTAATCCAACAAATAATTTTATCTCACCAAACATAGACATCTCAAAATATTTACTCATAGCTACAAAGAATACTTTGCATAAGTCATCATATCCAGTGAATAATATGTCATCAACATATATCTCTTCTAACAATATTTTTTTCCACGGTCCTGCTTTGATGTACAAGCTACTATCATCATTAGTTCTCTAAAATCCAATACTTACTAGGTAACCATACAGTCTTTCATACCAGGCTCTGGGCACTTGCTTCAGTCCATACAATGCTTTGTATAGCTTGCAAACCATATTCCTTCTGCTAGGATCAAAAAATCTTTTACATTTCTCAATGTAGACGTCTTCTTCTAGGACTCCATTCAGAAATGCAGGTTTCACATCCATTTGATATACTTTGTATCCTTTATGTGTAGCATATGCCAGAAGAGTTCTGACTCCTTCAAGTCTTGCAATAGGAGCAAAATTTTCTCCATAATAAATACCCTCTTATTGAGCATATCCTTTGCAAACTATTCTGGCCTTGTTTCTAGAAACTTCACCATTTTCATTCATCTTATTTCTAAAAACCCACTTATTTCTAATCACATTCTTGTCCTTTGGCCTAGGAACAAGAGTCCAAGTTTTGTTCTTCTCAATCTGCTCCATTTCTTCATTCATTGCCTCTATCCAAATTTCATCATTCAATGTATCTTTAATAGTTCTAGGTTCAAATTCACTTAGTAAACATGTACCTTTGAGTTTTTTTCCTTGTCATTACACCTTCTGTCTGATCTCCAATTATTTTTATGCCTTCTAAAATACTTGGAGAGTACTAGATCCTTTAGTCTTGATTTAGTATTTGATCCACTAGTTTTATTATTATCAAACATTCTTTCCTGTTCTTTTGTCTGATGCTCGGCTTCCACTATTTGTGACTTAGGTTCCTCTAACTGTGACTCAGGTCCCTCTTTCTGAGACTGGGTTCCCTTTGTTTGCAACTCAGTCTCTTCTTCCAGTAACTCAGGATGCGCAGTCTGCAACTCAGGTTGTACAGTTTGTGTTAGTATATTTAGTAGTTGATAGTTTTGCTGTCCAATCACCATTGCTTTAGTCATAGGCATAGTTTTAGGTTCATGATACACAAAGCTCTTGTAGTCTTTAGGATCTTTACTGCTCTACTCTTCACATCTTTCTACAAACTCATCAATCTTGACATGTACACTTTCTATGATTTTATGAGTAGTAAGATTCAAACATTTGTATGCTTTGCTTTTACATGAGTAGCCTAGGAATATTCCTTCATCAATTTTTTCATCAAGTTTTTCATTTCTTTCTTCTTTCAAGATGTAACATTTACTTCCAAATACTTTGAAATAATGAACATTAGGTTTATAATCATAACAAAATTCAAAAGGTATCTAGTTACTACCTTTCTTCAGTTGAACTTAGTTAAAGGTGAACACTGTAGTGTTGATGGCCTCCTTCAAGTATTTGGCAACAACATTCTTTTCAATCATTAGGGTTATGGCACAATCCATAATGGATCTATTTCTTCTTTCTACTATTCCATTTTTTGTGGTGTACTAGGGGAAAATACCTATTTTTTGATTCCTCTTTCATTGCAGAATTCATTGAGCTCATTAGAAATGAGTTCTCCTCCTCTGTTAGATCTAAGACATTTTAGTTTCTTTTATGTTTCCTTCTCAACTCTTGCAAGATACCATTTGAATTTCTAAAAAAGATTTTGATTTTTCTCAGAGAAACATGATAGTCATAATTCTGGAATGATCATCAACAAACATAATAAAATACTTCTCTCCAGTATATCTTGTTGTCTCAATTGGTCAACAAAGGTCAGTATGTACCAATTCTAATATTTCATCAGTATTGTAATTTTTTCTCTTGACACTTGTCTTGCTCATGTTTCCAATTTGACATTGTTTGCACATTGCTAACTCAGGTTTCTTCAAAATAGGAATACCTCTAACTCTCTTGTTCTTACTTATGTTTACCAGATTATCAAAATTTACATGACACAACCTTTTATGCTATATCCAAATTTCGTCTACTTGTGTAATAAAGCATGAAATTTCAGTGAGATCAAGATAGAATAGATTACCTTTTGTTTTCCTGCCAGTTCCAACTAGGTTCCCTTTACCTTCCAGGAGCTTTTACCATTCATGAATTCTACCTTGAAGCCAATGTTGTTCAGCTGAGCTACATTGAGTAGATTTCTCCTTAGTCCTTCAACCCAATAAGCATTATCACATTTGATTCCTTCTATCAAAATAATGCAACCTTTTCCTTTCACATAGAAGGATTCATCATTCCCAAAATTGACACTGCCACCATCATAGTGCTCAAGATGTTCAAATTTTGTCTTATCACCAGTCATGTGATGAGAACAAATACTATAGATCATCCATGTGTCATTTTTACTGATATGTTAGAAAAGTGTTGTGTTTTCATCTTCTTCATCTGACTCATCCTTAATTTTAATATAAACCATTTCATCTTCTTCTTCCTAACTATCAAAATCTTTAGCAATATAAAAAGACTTCTTAGCTTTATCCTTTTAGTTCTTTAAATCTTTCTTGCCTTTCTACTTGTTGAACTTTTTCTCATCTTTGTCTTCTTATTTTGGACACTTGGAAACAATGTGACCAACCTCATTGCATGAAAAGAAAATCAATGGCATTCTTCCTTTGTATTTTCCTTTGGAAGCTCTTCTTGCCAGTAATGCTTCAATGATATCTAGATCTTCATTATCAGATTCCTCATCACTATCACTTTAAATCTGCTTCCCTTTTGAGTATTTATCCTTCTTATGAAGGTTTAGTTTAGCTTTGAATGCAGACTCAAGATTGCTATAGCTAGGATAATAATTGTAAAAGTTGTCCTACTCAAAAGTTGTAAGCCTTCTGATTAATGTATCTAGAGTTATATCCTTATTCTAGCTCATCTCTTGAATACCTGGAACTCTAATAGCATAGATAGGAAGTAAAGTTCTTAATACCTTGCTAACCATTGTTGTATCTTCAATTATTCCTCTTGCAGCTCTGATGACACTTACAATCTTCTTGATTCTTTCACTGTATCTTGTAATGTCTTCTCCTTCTTTCATTTTCATCTGATCAAATTATCCTCTGAGACTTTCTTCTTTGGCTCTCTTTATATTTGCATCTCCTCCATGAATGTCCAATAATTTCTTCCAGATATCATAGGTGTACAGACGTCCTTCACTTCATTAAATTCTGAGTAGCTGAGTGAAGAAGCTATATCAACCATCATTATTTTATGAAGCTTCCATTCCATCATCTGTTCCATAGTCATAGTTTTTGTTGGTTCCACATATTTTCTGTCTAAAAATTGCAAACCAACATCTCCAATAGTAGATAGATGTAGCTTCATCAGCTCTTTCCATGCAAGTAAGTTGTCTTTGTTTAGCTTTGGGATCTCCCGTCTGTAAGACATTTTTGATATTTAGCTTAGGCCTTGAAACCTTCTCTGAAAGCACTTGAAGGTCTAATATGAATTGTTGGAAATGAGATAAGTAAATGAGAGGGGAGTGGTGAATCAGTTACTACAAAACAAATCCCTTGTCACTTAGATGCCTTAAATAATATAACACTATTACTCAGTTAATTAAGATATTCTTCTCTAACTCAGGTGTCAAAGTAACCTTTATGATATCCAATGAAATTATACTTTAGTGATTAAGTATAGAAACATAAAGCAAATAACATATACATAGGTGACACCAATATTTAATATGGAAACCCAATATGGGAAAAAATACCAATGTAAATAGTTACTATTTTCCACTCTTCTGAAGTGAGCCCTATTAGGATCCAACCTTGTTAAAGGTTAAAAAAACACACTATTAAGTGTGACCCTGTTAGAGGATATAAATCACCCTATGAGGAGTGGCCTTGTTAGAGGTCTTCAACACTTCAACATAGAAATTCTACCTTGTGAGAGGGTTTACAAAAAGACTGTTAAGTCTACTTTGTTAGGAGATTTGAGATCACTGCTATAATTGTTAGAAAGTAACAATGAATTGACCTGTATGTGTAAGCAACTGTCTTTGCCAATTCAGATCTCTATTCTAATTATAACTGGATCCTTGCTAATCAAATATTCTATTGCAGCTCCAAGTGTTCTGTACTAAATCAGAATCCCATCTAATTTTTCCTGCACTCTTCATATCACAAAATTCCACACTTCTGCTTGTCTTCAACTTTTCACACACTCTCTCTTTCTCTATCCAAAACTTGAAATTTCATATATATGATAAGCCCTATCATGTTGGCTTGAATATACTTCTAAATAAGTAATAAATCACAATTCATTCAGCCTCATATAACCAATTAATTATAGAAAGTAAACCATTGTTAGTTGACTGACATTGAATAATCAACTTGGTTAATACTGAGTTTCTTTAATGCCCGACCATGACTGAAATGCCCGAGTGACTCGGTCAATACTGAATATGTTCAATACCCAACTGATCTTGATCAACACAAAAACTCTTTCCATTCACCAACTATGCTTAGTCTGAATGTAGACATTTGTGTAACATCACTACATAAATGTATATACATGTGTAACATCAATGACGATACACAATTCAATAATTGTCTTCAACAGTCAAAGGGGGAGAGATTTTATAAGAAAATCCTTATTGTTTGGGGAGAACTATGTTGAGGATATTGAGAAGATTGTATTGAGAGAGTACTTTTGGGTTGATGGATTTTCCCATATGTTTCGATCAATTCCAAAGTGGGAGATTGTTGTAATTGGTTTTTGATGATGTTGTTGGCATTCATGTGGTGTCACTGATGTCAAAATATATTTCTATGGAGGTAGAACAAACTGGTTATTAATATTTATTGATGACTAACAGAGGTGTATGGGTTCAATACATTTGATTTAGAATGAGAAAAGATGATGATGTGTACAAGGATGCGTGGTGATCTTATTTCTAAGGCCACATGGCTTAATATTGTCTCTTAGATGATTTATAGATATTTTTGTAAACACTGGATACTAGACGGTGCCAGTGATCTTTGAAAGAGTTAGTCTCTGTATTTTTAATATAACTTATGAGTGATATGGATTCAGGTAATGTCATCTTAAGGGATGACACAAGACCTGATAAGGAATGTTTGTTATGTTTTTCAAGTCGTAGAACTCTTGGTGAGGTCAGTTGTGGCATGTGTTCTAGAGAATACCTATTTGTGGCCGACTTCATAAATATAGCATGTATTATGGATTGCGAGCATGGATTATAGATCTTGGATTATATTTGATGAATTGTAATAGATGTTTACTTGTTATAGGTACCGTTTGTATCTTAGAAAGAGGTTAAATAATTATTGTATATTGGGAAATCCTAATTGACCGACCTAATTGATTATTGTAATAGGGAATATATGAGAGATCATTTTGAAAAGCATAAGAGGATATGATTGAGATAGAAACAATGAAGTGTGGAAGCTGCAAGCTTGGTTGTTTGATGGATTTAGAGAAGAGGATGTGATTATAGTACTTCATTGGAAATGATCAAGCAAAGATAGTTGCTATCAGAAAGTTCACTGGATTGTGTATTTCCTATATACACTTGTATTTCAGACTGTATGTCCCAAGGGTGTATTTAACCTTCTTTAGGCAGTGTGCCTAGGCAGTGAGCCCACTGTTACTCTTGACTCCTAACAAGGTTTTTCCTTTAACAAGGTATGGGTACTCTAATGCATCAATAAGCTCTTAATATGGATAAATATTCTAACAGGGATACTATACTCTCAGTACATTATTTGTGGGTGCTAATTCCCACTAGAATTTCACCTTTAACAGGGTTTTCTCGACAACAAATGATTACGTTATTATGTTGGCATTTATTGTGTTATCATTTGGATTAAAATTTTATTTATAAAGCTTAATTTTTAATAATTTGTCTCACAACTGATTCAACCCCCCACCTCTTAGTTGTCGTTTTGGCCATTTTTATTCCTAATAGTTCCCATCTAAGTAGATTGAGAAATTGTAGGAGGTCATTGAGGCCATCGAGAACTTGTTTTTCTCTCTTTTCTCTTAAAATGTATGTTCTCTTTATAAATCAATAAAAGTGTTACCACTATGATATTAGTTTTCTCAAAAAATAAAAAATTCCACCAACCATCAAGTTTTAGATACCATAGAAATATGAGTTTAAATTAATATATTAAAAAATATATCATTCTCATTGTCTATAAAAATGGAAGTATTAGAGAAATAAGACATTCCTTTTAATATGTTTACGAGCCAAAAAGCTTCACTTTAAATTTTGAAGTGTAATGTTTATTTTATTACATATATTTAATTTCATTCAATTTATGTCTTTATCTTTTTGATGGGTAATGGGCTGAGGCTGAGATTTATTTTTTATTATTTGTTAAGATTAAGTAGATTTGAACCCAACACCTCTCAAATTAGAGGCTCACAAATTTACTGTTGTATTGTAGGTTGTTGCCTAATTTAATTTATGTCTTAATCTTTATATAAGATTAAAATTTATTTTTGACTTGGAATATAATATAAAGTGTCCAAGTTTGGGATATATTATAAGAACACATAAAAAGTGTATAATATAATTAAAAACTGAATTGTCTATAGATTTTACAGTATTCTTGACATTTACGATTGTCAAAAATTGTATGATGTGCATGAAGGCATAAGATGACTTTAAACTTATCTAAAAATAATAATATTAAAATTTCAAATGTGACTATCAAACAAACACAATATATCTAAATGTTCTTAGATAGGTTATTTTCCTAGCATCAAAATATTCCATTCCAATATCCTTGATATCTTTTCTCTTTCAAGTAAGAACATAGACAGCTTAGTTAACATGTCATTAATTATATCATTGTTTATGTTTTTAAAATAATAAATTTGAGAATATTCAAAAAAGAATAATGTGATGTAGAAATGTAATAATAACTATAGGTATATAATGAGAGACGAAGAGAAGACAATGATAAAAACAAAGAACAACATAACGAGGAATTTAGAAAGAGAAAAATAGAGTAAGATAGGAGGCATGATAAAGAGAGATAGGAAACACACACACATGCGCACGCACACACGCACACACACACACACACACATTTAGAGAAAAATAGAAGGGAAGACAAAGAGATAGAATGATGGATAAAGATAGAAGAATGAAAAAGGAACTTGATCTAAAAATTTTAAAAAAAAGAAGGAAATGATTTAAGGAAAAGGATTTAATGAGACTTTCAATTAATTATTTTGTACCAACAATTTAATGATGAGACATCTCTATACTTGGAACATGTCATTTACTTAAGAATCTAATATTTTAATAAGAAAATATATTAATTTACCATTGTAGAATACCTAGCTATTGCGAGTGCCTCTTGAAGGTTCTCTCTCCATCCCATATCTATCCTTGGAACATCTCATTTACTTAAACACCTAATAATTTAACTTAAGACATCTTTCATAGACAAGGAAATCAACCAACCAACCAACATAGGATACCTCACTATCATGGGGCCTCTCAAAGTTTCTCTCTTCCTCCCATATCTATACTTGGAACATATCATTTACTTAAACACCAAATAATTTCCCTTTAAGACATCTTCCATAGGCATGGAAATCATTTGACTAACCAATGTAGAATACCTAAATTTTATATGACTTATTGTAATCGTTCTCTTCATCCCATATCTATGGTTGGAATGTAACTCATTTACTTAAATACCTTATAATTTTTCATTTGTTTCTGGATTTTATTGTATGAATGCTTTTGCATTAATAAAATCAATAGATCGACCAATGTAGAAGACCTCACTATTGTACAACCTATTATGATCATCCTCTTCATCCCAACCAGGTGTAATAACCTAGAAATTGTCTACAAAACCATATGCCCCCAATCTCGATTGTTCATCAAGAAAACCTCTATCTTGATTAAATCTCCTAAGTCCTAATCTAAGGCAATTCAATTTCTCAATATGATTTTATCTAAGTATAGGTCCCTTTCAATCATCGCACTTGATTTTGTTTAATTAAATAATTCCTAAATCCTAATGTTGTTGACAATTAAATACACTATATATTATTTATTTAGTTAACATCTTAGGATGTTGATTAAATAAATAAGAATTAAAAATTAATCAGAAAAAAAGAATTCAAGTAAATTATGTAATAAAAAATTAGAGGAAATGCATTAAATCATTTAATTAATTCAAAAGCGCTTTCTTATGTCATCAAAAAGTGAACTGATTACCATTATGGACACAAATCAGTTAACTGCTCAACCACTTTTGTTTGATTTAGCAGCTTTCAAATCAAATCAGGTAGTTTCAAATATGATTAGTCAATCTTTTGAGTTAACTGACTCTCTTGACCAATCAAATTAGTTGCACACATATTGTGCTAGTCTAAGATTTATCTTAGCTTCTCGTTGTTAATCGATCTTGTCTTTCCATTTTCAAGAAGATTTATATATAATCAGGCCTCTATTCTTTTGAGAAAGAGGATTGTGAAGTAGAGTAATGTTGTCAAATTGTTAAATAGTTGTTATTTGCTTATTTCACATCATTTTCATTTTAGCTTATTTTACGTTTTACATAATCAACTAATAGGAAGTTCAATTTCATTTGGTTAAAATGGATTACACCATTAAAATTACACTTGCTGATACATAATTTAGTTGGCTTCTATAATGGCGTTTATGGCCCAAAATAATAATAATCAATCTTACATCCTGTTGAAATACATCATTTACCGTCATCACTCTCCTATCCCAGTGCGAATGCGTTAGGGTTTCTACCATCTTCTTAGTATTCTTCTCAGCAACAGGTACTATACCAGTATTGTACAATCCTGTTATGGCATTCAAATAAAGTCACTTGAAATCTTCATAGGCTGATCTCCAAGCCATATGAAATGATCATGAACTCTACTCAATATGATCTTTATCCATTCTTCTTTGTCAAAGTCATGAAGTTCACTTGTCTTCATAATGATATGGTCATTTAGGTGTGTGAAGTCACCTTTCATATTTCCATCATCACCTATTATGGTTTCCATCTCTGTAGCAATATCTTCGTCTCCCAAAGTTTCAAACTTGCAATGTATATATGCCCTAATATCTTCAACATGTAAAACTTCATAGGGTGTTTGAAAAAATGTGCTTTCGAGGTCATCCTTAGTAGATTTTAAAGGGTGTTTCTTGAATTTGTACCTAAGTCTCTCAGCAACATGGAAAATCATAGGTATATCCATTTCAAAATCTTTGCGATCAATCTAAATACATTTTTACTATGGAAATATGAGATCTCTGCTTTGATCAAAATCTTGAATATACTTTCACTAGCTTGTTTTCTTTTCAAGACTATGTTCTCCTTAGGATCTTCTCTACAAGTGATTTCTAATTTTTTTTTTTCAATTATCCTTATACTTCATTGAGTGAAAAATGATGCAGTTCCAAATAAACTCATTTCTACACATAAGCCAGTTGAGTAGCAATCTGAAGATCATAGTATATAGATATATAAAACTATGCAATCTCAAATATGTGTTCCAAAACATCTCTATATTCTCTTTCTAATCTCGCAAGATCTTACTCCTCAAATTCAGGGACTGGATACATTTCAGATGTATTCTTCCAATGCTCCCTCTAAGGCCATGCTTGGCCATCTAGGTTGATGCAGTAGAAATTTTAGCCGAGGACTCCGTAGCGTCTACTGACTCTCCATGAACCTTTTTCTCACTAGATTATTTTACCTTCCATACCTTATTAATATTGATATCTTTTATTTTCTTGAAAAAACTCTCAAATTCACTTTTGTACTCTGCAAGAATCTTACCAGTATCACCAATATTCTTCTTTATAAGCATGGGAGGTGGTCCTCTTCTATTGTTAGTTCTATTGTACCTGCAAAAATTCACTATATGCCCTGGATTGTTACATTTGTAGCATATAGGAGGTAACCCATTCTGATTGACCTGCAACTTAGAATACCTTGCAATGTGCCCAAGGTTATGACGATATATATTTTTCCATTAGTATGCAAAGAGAAAATAGTTGTTATGAACCATCAAAAAAATTTCAATTCAGACTAAAAGTAATAAGTATGGAGAAACCTGATGACACAACTTTTACAATGTAAACCGAAAGTGCAACCCGAAGATGATACAAAAGAACCTGACAAGAAGGTTACACTATAAACCAAAAGAGAAGAAACAAAGGAGCCCAAAAAAGCAAGGGAACCTGACAAACAATTCAAAAAAGGAACACTGAAAGACAGTCAATCTGATTTCAAAGCAAACCGAGCATCAAATAGTGAAGTTTAGTTATATCTCGAGAAAAGTGGATTTGACTTCCACGTCAGATAAAAAAATTATATTCTATATTTAGAGTTTATATTTGTTTTTAAAAAACCATTTCTTGAGGAACAAGAAACATAATTGTAATTGTTTTAATCAGTCTAATTGATTAAAAACATGAAAACTAGGAGATCAAGGTCAAGTTGTAAACCTTTGATCATAGAGTTAAGTTTGTAATACGTGAAACTAAATAGGTCAAATATATTGTATAAATAGATGTTGTAATCATTCATTTGAGAAGGATGTGATGATGAATGTAGCCAATGAGCACATCTATGGATCAGATTGAGAGTTTCAAGAAGCAGAATAGCAAAAAATGAATCTGGTTATCAAAAACCAAGAACCAAGGCTACCGAGCAACAAAGTTATTAATGAATCACATTAGGTGATACTTTGAACATGTAAAATTTAATGGATCCATAATCATCAATTATAGATTGCACACACTCAGGTCAATGGATATTTTTGTCTACATTTTAACAAGTGTAGAAAATATAAGAAACTCTTTCAAGAAAGGTGGATTTAACAATCCTATTGTATATCTTTTAACCGAGTGCACACTAAATAGTGTTGCTAAAGATCTTGACATAGTATACCTTAACCAGTCTCCACATAATACTTCTAACAAGGGTTTTTAGTGTACCATATCTTTTGCTATGTGTTATTGCTTTCATGAATGTTTCTATGAATGTCTACATATAATTAAGATTGTGAATTGATATCACATACATAAAGAGTGAACAAAAAATTTGATCGCTAAAGCAAAGATTTGATTATATAAGGTTAAAGATTAATTAACTAAAAGTTTTAGAGTTACTGAATCACCCCTCCCCTCTCTGTACATAATTCCCATTATTTCCAACAATTGGTATCAGAGCTAGATCTCTTATTTGGAAATTTTAAGGACTTGAGAGAAAAGATCATACAATGGAGAAGTATAGGCTTGAAAAAAGTATTCAGAATCAGAAGCTAGAAATTCAGATCTTCTATGAGAAATATAAAGAAGCTAGAATCAAGATGAGACAACTGCTATATGAAATAAATATTATGGCATCTCGCTGTAATGAAATAGACTACCATGAAGAAGAGATACTAGATCTATTTGAATCTTAAGTATCTACAACTAGCAAAGCATCAGACACCTCAGAAGAAAGCATCACAAGTCTGAATGTAATCAATCAACATCTAGTTGGAAAAGTGAAATATCTGCAAATTGGTCAAGAGACACAGATGGTAAGAATGATTGATTTCATGAACAATGCTAGACAAGCTGAGCAAGAGAGAAAACTAGCTATTGATGACAGGAGGAAGATTACTGAAAAACTACAAGAGAAAGAGTTAGAAATACAAATACTTATAGAGCATCATCATGAGATAAAAAATCAGATTATTCTTATGAGTCAAGAGGCAAACATAATGAATACAAAACTCATTGAAAGAATATAAGCTATCGGTGAGCTAAGAGAAGAAAATGAAAAGCTGAAACATAAAGTGAGAACTCAACAACAACATAATGACATAATCAAGAGAGCTGAAGAAAGCAACAAAAGGATGGATGATTTTCTGGATGGACAAAGGAGAGCCAACAACAACACTAGACTAGGCTATACTAAGAATAGAGAATCAACCAACCAAGCTGATCCAAATAATGTTTACACAAATCTAAGACCAAGAAAGCTGACAAGTAGTCACTGTGGAAGGCAAGGCCACACATCAAATGTTTACAGGAGATAATGAAAGGTATTCCTAAATCCATACCTTCATTCATAGGAATTTTTTATAAATCTAACAAGAAAGGACATAAAGCATATGAATGTAAATCTGAGGTGAAACAACCAAACAAGGAAACCTATATGGACAAATATTGTCCTACTTGCAAAATGCATGGGCACACATCTCTTGAATGCTGGAAGAAGAGAAAGAAAGAATGGAATCCTAAAGATCAAGGAAATAGTTATTAACTAAACAGAGTCAGTAACCAATATATTTGGGATTACAATACATGGACAAACTACACAACATCTGGAAGATTTGGACACAACTTCAAACTACATGAGATAATGGAGAAGAAATTATAGGAGCTGGACTAACCCCAGAATGGCATGTCTACAAAAACATAAAGTTGGTCATCTAAAGAAAGAGTGCAGAGAGAAAGTGACATAGACAAACACCTTTGCCAATGGAAACACCATTGAAGACATCAGGAAGATGAGAAAAAAAGTGTGGAGGAAATCTACAAACACTGATGAAGCTAGACCAAGCAATGCGAATGGTGACACCTCATCCAATGGATCTGGTGAGATTACCACCCCACCTAAGAAGATCAAGTAAGTATGGAATTGCATTATACCAAGTTATATTTTGCATTAGTTCCATTATGCATAGTTAAAATACAAAATTAGCATGATTAAAGATGGACTATGGTATTACTCGTTATGATTTTGTGAAAACAATCTCATTGGTCAATACATACCGAAATGCATCAGTTTACATACAAATATAATATGTCTATACTTACCGAGAATCATCGGTTAACACACAAAGGTCAATTAGCTAGTGTAAACTAAGATCTATCGGTAATCATGTGAGTTGACAATGTTGTCTTCACCATACACCAAAATCTGTCAGTTAATGTAACAAGTTGACAGCTACCCTGAAGCACTGTGTTATCACTAAGAATGTTATTATGTATCACCTGATGACTTTGTCTTCACACATTGATAAGTGGCTGAGAATTAATGACCTGACATAGGGAAAAGTATATAAATAGACGACAGAAGGGTTTCATTTTTCACACAACGACTACAGTGAAGAGACAAAGTGAAACTAGAGAACAAAGTGACAACATTACAAAGCGACTCCAACCTAGCTCATAAGCACTCAAATAGATTCCTAACAGCTACAAAGGTTGAAGTAAGTAACTGGTGAGGATAACCTCCCTTTTTGACATGTTTTGTGTGTTTACGATGTTGGAAATATTCAGGATTAACCAAGTTACTGATTCACCCCTCCCCTCTCAGTAACTTGGTTAATCCTGAATATTTCCAACAATTGGTATCAGAGCTCAGTGGTTCTCAGAACAAAAGTTTGACAGCTTGAGAAAAGATCAAGGACAATGG
>MU224998.1:167070-184459 GCA_018584345.1 Thuja plicata | reverse complement strand
CGGCCAACTTTATACTGCAGTACCAAAGTTTTGTGGGTACCATCCCCACCCCAGTTTTACTTTCTATTTGGAAGTTTTCTGGGTTACCAATCTTTGTGTTATGTGTTATGAATGTTTACATTTTCATACTTGCAGTAGATTAGATGAATGAATGGTTAAAGAATATAAAAGTGCAAAAATGTTTTAAAGTTTTAAGTGTTACTGATTCACCCCTCCCCTCTCAGTAACTTGGTTAATCCTGAATATTTCAAACATACGATTGTGTTAGGAATCTTATTTTGGGTTTGAATTGATCCATTAGGTTTTTTATCTCAACTTATTCATTCATGTTTGTAAAGAGCAAAAGTGCTGCTAGGTAACAATATGGTCATTTTGGCTTAGAATGATCAAAGTTATTATTTGTGAGTAACTTGTGGTTTTAGTGCCTTCTAGGACCCTAAGTATTCAAACTAGAGTCATAGGAGTTGAAAATAGTCATCGAGTTGACTATTATAGTAAAAGAGAAATTGTGCTAAAAAGTTCCTAGAAACTTTCAAAAGTTGCTCGAGCAACTTTTGCAACTTTTGCAAAAAGTTTCAAATGAAAGTTTGAGCGGATGTAACCACCCATGATCGGCTATTTGATCATGGTTTGATGATTTTGGGATGGTTAATGGAGTTTTTGATTTCACAGTACTTTGGAAAACATTCTATACGGATGGCTCTCTCTGTTTCATTATAATTCTCAGTGTTTTTTGCACTTTATATGGCTATGTATAGATTAGATTAGGTGATCTGACCCCATTGGGGTGTATTTATTTGAATTATTTTTATTTTTCATATATTATTTTTCTTTCAAGTTTAAGTAGTGTGGATTTACATTAGGAATCAGGCCATTGTATTTGCAAGTTCAATTTGCAGAGTTGGAGAAGCAAAAATGGCTCTAACCTAAGCATCCACAGTTGAAAATGATTGAAACCATGTGGAATTTTGGATTAGGGTCTGTACATATTGTTTTTGTTCTTCTTTTTGTTCCTACAATTGAATTCCTAGGCTTGGAGTGAAGCCCTATGGCTGACTGCTAGGAGTAGGTGAGCCTAGACAGGGTAAAGGTTGGATTGTAATATGGAACCCACGATCTTGGATGGATGACTTAGTAACATTTTTGGAAGCCCTAATGTGTCACCTTGAAGCATCAACTAGTTTTATATGGTGAAAGGAATATTGAAGACCAAATTGAATACTTTTTGTATTGACTGGTCCAGAGGCCTAAAAATAAGGC
Source organism: Thuja plicata (assembly GCA_018584345.1). Lineage (NCBI taxonomy): Eukaryota > Viridiplantae > Streptophyta > Pinopsida > Cupressales > Cupressaceae > Thuja > Thuja plicata. The sequence goes on along the minus strand of MU224998.1, from coordinate 183,199 downwards.
TGAAAACTAGGGCCTAGTAGTAAATAGGGTTGTAGGTGTAGTGAAAAACTAGGGTTTTGGATTCTTGAAGGGGTAGTAGATAGATTTCATATTTTCAAGGTCTTTTATTTGGTTTTTTGGAGGAAATGGGAGCATTTGGCCCAAAACAGTGAAAAAAGACCTACTAGGAATAAGCCTAATTAGGCCTCCTAGTGTATTTGACAACAATTGGATTGTAGGAGTGTCCAGAAGTGTTGGAAATGTTTCCAAAGGAATTTTAATGGTCCAAGAACATAGAAAAGAGTCTATGAGGTGTATGGGGAAGATCCTAGGAAAGGGTTTGGGGTTTTATGGGAAGACCTAGCAAAGAATAAAGAAGAATAGTGAACTAGTTGGACTAGTTGCCATAAAATGAACTTTGTGTCTTGATCAAGCCAAATATACCTAGGAGGAAAGTTGGAAAGGAGGGTCTAGGAAATCCATATTGGTGAAAAAATCATAGGAGTAACCATTGGATGGTTAGAAGAGGTTATAAGAATTTTGGGAGAAGAAATCACTAGAAATCTAGACCCTCTACATCGGTAATAGAGAGAACCAAGAACTTTGTTAGGGATTTTTATTGCATGAAAAATAGTGCTTGAATGATTCTTTACACACTATGAATCCTAATACTGATTTAGACAAGAAAAATGCCTAATTGATGAGGATTGGATAAGATCCTCCTTTTTCAACTTCCACATGCTTAGTCAGGTATTACCTCTGAATGATTACTGATTATTCAGTATATGTTATAGTGGACACAGATTTTCTATTTACCCTTTATTGAATCAACTTATAAAATACCCTACAGATGACCAAAATCAAATGGTCGCAGAGCTTAACCTGATAAACGATGATTGTAAGAATAGAAAAACTCAATGAGACAAGGATTCTCATCCTTCTTCCTTTTTAGGAGGATTAACCTGGTGATTCACTCTTTAAGGAATAAAAAAACTATATTATATCTAGTTGATACAAGTCTTCTTGAGTTCAGCTCGTATGTTCTTAGTAACTAAGTGTAATTGATTAATTTTATTGGATGAAGAAATAATTGCTTACCAAACTCAAAACTAGTGCCTATTCCTTGGGCAAAGAGTCAATGAAAATATAAATCCACATAAAAAAATAAAGGAAATACCATAGAGTGCCTTACAAACTATATGCAGCTTAAATAGAGTTCCTTACAAACTATCTTGTCATTTCCATATCACTAACATCAAATCCTCACACTAATGCTTAACCCTCTCAAATCACTCATGAAACTTAGTTCTCTCCTTGAAATAAAATTACAAGAAATTAGACAAGTTACCTTGTAACCGGTATGTTCAGAATGCCTTACAAACCAAACAAACAAGAGTCATACACAGAAATGTAAAGAGACAACAACAATATGGGACAGGGAACTGCATTGTATTTCATTAATATGTCCTATTTCAATACATCCAGAACCAAGCTTGAAAGAATATGCAAAATTAGAAGCCTGCCTTGCAGTAGTAATTCAACAAATTTTAAAAATGTTACAACAGGCCAATATATAGCCCAAAATCATCTTGGAATCCTTATGAAATAAGAATGCAACAATCTTCAGATAATTTTGACCTAACCCTAAAAACACTAGAACACAAAATGCAGTTTTGCTCTTGAAGTGGTGGAAGGACAAAAATGAAGAATGAAATCAGATTTGATTTTATATTTATCATGATGTCCTTCACTTTGTATTAAATATCAATAACTTCCACCTTCCCTATCTTTTTCCTTTGTCAGAAGAACCCATGCTAAAACCCTATCTGATTGGCCTTGTCATTGGTTGAAGTTCGTCTGGGTGCTAGTTAATCTATCTTTTCTTTACTGATATTGAAACAAAACTATCACTAATTCTCACCACCAGCTATTAAATTCTCTATATTTTTAACCTTTCATCACTAGAAACAATGTTTTGGGACGCATTAGTCACTTCTGCCATCAATTTATGCTCATTAATGCACTTGAGAGACACTCAAAATATCAGCCATAGGTGTCAAAGCAACTCCCATCGTTATTACTCTGATAAAAAAGAAACAATAGATTCATCCACTCTTTCTACATCTTGAAAAATCATGCCACCACCATGAAATATAATAGGAAAACCCTTTAAATATTTTAATTTAAACCTTAACGGTCATAGGTGGCATGAGATAGGTCGATCAATGACCCAAAATTTAAATTTGAAAATCCTTTTAAAAGATAGCCGCCGATCCATCTTTAATCTATACCTGAGAACTGATCTCAGCACTTTAACTACCTTCAAACTTAGTTTATCTTCTTTCCTCTTGTCTCTTAGTCATTATACATTTCTCTTAGTCATGGTTTCATTATGAGATCTATTGAACATCACTAGATCATAACTAAATTAGATGGTCAGCGGGAAGTCTCTTAATAAAAAGAGAATATTTGATATCATTTGGAGACGATGCGACAAAGCAATCTCTTAATCATTGAATACTTGGAAATATGCCATCTTTATCAAGAGACTTGGAGACTAATTGCATGAAGCATGGGCCCATCAAGACACATGGCACACTGTCGTAATGCATTAATGGTTAAATTTTGATCACTTTTGATCTAAGGCTTTGCGCTAGCTATTAGATTTTCATCAACTTAACTAGTCTTTATCCCTTGTTTTTCTTCACTCAGCCTAGCCCACCATGGACACATGGCACACTATCATGATGCCTTAAACATAACTTGACTGCAGCTTTCTCATAAAGGCATAATGAAAACCACTGGATCCAATTTACTTGCATGACACATAAACTTGACAACCGATCACTGAATTAACCATGAGTTAATCCTCTCTCTGACCACTATCTGCATTTAGCAATCAGGTGACTGAGTAATCTCAAAGTCAGGAGATAATTTTCTAACCTCAGGTTACATCATGAGACTTCCCGACTATCACTTAACATTGAAAGCCGACATTAACCCTGATCACTTTTGGAGACAACGTGACTGAGTAAACTCAGTGTTGCTTGATCATTTTCAAACTGTAGGGTTTATCTTGAGACTTCCTGACCACTGTAGGATTAACATTACATCAGATGGTTGTCACCAAATTTCCAGGTGATAAAAGGAATATGGATTTCTTACTAAGATCACTTGACAAAAGGAAATCCCCAAGTCACAAGAAGTTTTGGAATATTTTGAAAAGATAAGGAGACCTCGCGACTAGCATAAGATAGGAAATGCAACAAATGCCAAAAAATGATTTAAGTTACTCAAAAAAGTAACTTCAAATTAGAAGGCTTTTCATAGATTGAGAATTTTTTTCCATTTTTGAACAAAATGAACTAGGGCTTAGTGTTTTGACATGTCTCTTTGACTTTTTGGCCTAGAAACCACAATTTGCAGAGGGATCTTTTGAAATTTTAGACAGGACTTCAAATTTTAAGAAAGGATAGGCATGAGAATGACAAAATTTACTAGGTAGACTTCAAAACTAGAAATAAAAAAAACAATGGCTCTATATAAGGATGGCTAAATGCAAATTTATGACAACAACCACAGATCTCTGGAAAAAGTAGTCCACTTCAAAAAATGTAGGAGAACCAAATGCAGAAATAAACACACCACACAACTAAAAGAAACACACCTATATACAATATGTACATCATTTACCAGAGGCCTTGAACCTCAAGACATGAAACAACTCTTCCCTCTATCAAAAACAAAATTTTATGCTCCATCCTTAAGAGGCAAGTTAACAGTATCAATTTCATCAATCTGAATTAACCCACTGTCATCTTGTAATAGCTCAGTACATAAAACATTATTTACATATTCATCTGAGCTTCCATGAAAACTAGGCAAAGTGTAAACATGTAAATTTTGTAGCATATGCATGTTATATTCATTATATAAGAAGACACTAAGGTATATGCAACACTTATCATCTTCAATCTTTGAGCCACACCTTGGAAATTCACTATCCAGTTGAAAAGGAAAGTATTCAAACTCTGCCACATTTATGGGGTTAACTTTATAGGATCCATTCACATTAGTAGTTTGCATATCACAAGAAAAAGAATACTGATCTTCATGCAAACATTGAGATTAGTCATCATTTGAGAAATGATCTAGCCTATTCTTCACAGGATATGGAGCAAGAATCTCATCATCAAAACATGGAAAATCCATACCATAAATCTATTTTCCAAAAGGAGGAGCATCCTGTATCTTATCAGCATCAAATAAACCCAAAATTTGGTGGTGGGTGGGAGGGAAAACACCATTACACGTATTATCTACACATGTAACTTGAGCCACTGAAGGATCATCCTTTAATGAATTAATGGAAAATTTAGAATCAGAGCAAGATTCAAAATCCATACAACTATCCCAATCAGTACTCAACATTATGTCTGGAATCTCCATAGCCTTTGAATTGAAAATAACACTAATAACCTCATTATATGATAAATCATACTGAATCTTATTTTAGCTTAATGAGATAGGTGTGCAAGGAAAATGAATAACATACATGTCAAAATTAGGATCCACTGATTCATATTCGTTATCATAAATAATGTATGTAGGGTGTATGGATTCAAATCTATCCTATCCTGAACATATGAGATACTCATTTAACAATAATTCTGAAAAATTTTCACTATGAAGTGAACAACTGTCATCATTTGCATTCATCTCTAGCACACCCTAAAAATTAGCATCCGCATTTATCAAATTAGTATAACCTTATTGATTACACATATCCTCTATTTCATATAGAGAAAGATAATCGCATTCATGATCATAGGATATAACATTCATATTAGGATCATGTATAACAATTTCTCTTCATCATTCTCAATATTATCACTATGAGGTACAACCTCATGTGAGACTATGCATTTAAGATCTTCAATATCAAAAACTTGGTCTGAAATTTTAGGATCACTGTCATAAAAGAATTATCACAACAAACTACCTCTTCATTCTCTTTATTCTCATAAACCTCATTATTAGCATCATATTCAATATTTTCAGCCAAAGTACACTCAACTTCAACATCACTATTCTCATATTCATCATTATCAAATTCATCATCAATATACCCAGGATTTTTAGATTCAACGTCACTGTACTCAGCCTCAAAGATATCTTTGGAAGAAAGATTTTGTACATGTTCCATCCATTGCATATTTTGTTGAATATATTTTTCCCTCAGAGAGATTGGAAAATTAAGTGTATAAGTAAAACAAAGTTTGACAAACAAATAATCCCGTACAAACTCTTGAGGACAAAAAGTGATTCTATACTCCTTGATATGAGTACAAAACCATACATAGAAATCATATTGGGATTCACCCTCTTCTCTGCTCATATTTTCTTGTAGTGTTAACACCATCCTTTCTTGAAGCTTTTGTATCATCATTTCATTCTCTGCATGAATGAGCTCAAGCTCTAATGAAATATTTTCAACATTACTGTGTTCCATATCACTATAGTACTCAATATCACCATACTTTTCAATGAAACAATCCTCTTATTCAGTCATAGATCCTATTGAACAATGAGATAATGCTTTAATCTAATCCCTTGCACCCTCAACTAGAGATATTGCAAACAGGGTCATTAATATATCCTCATGCATGATGTTATGATCATCTATAAAATCAACAAACCTTCTTATATTCTCCTCAGCTGATTGTTCACCCAAATCAATAAAATTAGGCAAATAATTTGTGACTACTGGTGAAATAGGGTTTGGGTATCTAGGGATGCCTTCAAAATTTATTGCCCCACACAACCTACCCCTATGAAATTGTGACATCTTAGTAGGTAGAATGATTAAAAACAACCCTTCTGTTTTCTTAGTGCATATTCCTCTTTAGATTTTGCAAAAAATGCAACTAAAATCTTGAAATATGCAAACCTCTTTTCACACCTTATTCCTTTTCTTAGTTCTTAGATCACTTAATAAGGAAAAGTTTTAGAACTATGATAAATACCTGGATGTATTGGAGTAGCTACAATGCTATTTGATCTGAAGTCACCTTCGAATCACCTGCAAACTTGGTAGAGCTACCACCTCTTTGTAGAGGAAAAGATTTGAATCAGTTGAGATCTCTTTCGCAACTCTCACTTTCTTTAAATCAGCAACTTCACATACATTCCCAATATAGGGTCTTCTAATAATTCCTCTCTTGACATGAGTCCAAATATCTGTTACCTCTTCACTGCAAGTCCACTTCTTCTTTGTAGTCTTTCTTCAAATATGCACACTGGTGCAAATCAGAGAACTCAGAGTTGCCATTCACCACATGCGAGATTGTCTAGATATTATCTTTGAGGAACTTTGACTTTCAAACACCTTGCAATGGAATAAAAAATAGACGTGACTCACTTTACAAAAAGGGAGGAATATTTCTTTTCGTAGAACCAGACTCAACTACAACTGCTTTGAAAGATTTAAAAGATACTGCACCAGAGAATCGAGGAAATAAACTTGTTTACTTCCCCAGCCGAGTCACCAATTTGTTAGGTATTTTTCTTGCATGAACCACAGTGATTGAATGATTCTTTAAACACTATGACTCCTAATGTTGACTCAGACAAGAGAAATGCCTAATTGATGAGGATTGGATAAGATCATCCTTCTTTTTTAAGCTCCACATGTTCAGGTAGGTATTACCTCTGTATGATTACTGATTATTCAGTATATGTTATACTGGACACTAATTTTCTATTTACCCTTTATTGAATCAACTTATAAAGTACCCTACAGATGACCAAAATCAACTAGACAAAGAGCTTAACCATATAAACTATGATTGTAAGAATAGAAAAATTCAATGAGACAAGGATTCTCATCCTTCTTCCTTTTAAGGAGGGTTAACCTAGTGATTCACTCTTTAAGGAATCAACAGATTGAATTGTATCTGGCTGATACTAATCTTCTTAAGTTCAGATCATATATTCTTAGTAACTGAGTGTAATTGATTAATTCTATTGGATGAAGAAATAACTACTTACCAAACTCAAAACCAGTGCCTATTCCTTGGCCAAAGAGTTAATCAAAATATAAATCCCTAGAAATAAATTAATGAAATACCATAGAGTGCCTTAAAAACTATATGCATCTTAAATAGAGTGCCTTACAAACTATCTTGTCATTTCCATATTACTGACATCAAATCCTCACACTAATTCTTAACCCTCTGAAATCACTCATGAAACTTAGTTCTTTTCTTGAAAGAAAATCACAAGAAATTAGACAATTTACCTTATAACCGGTATGTTCAAAATGCCTTACAAACCAAAAATACAAGAGTCATACACATAAATATAAAGAGACAACAATAATATGGGATAGGAAACTGTACTGTATCTCATTAATATGTCCTATTTCAATACATGCAGAACTAAGCTTAAAACAATATGCAAAATTAGAAACCTACCTTGCAGTAGTAATTCAACAACTTTTAAAAATATTACAAAAGGCCTATATATAGCCCAAAATCATCTTGGAAACCTTATGAAATAATAATGCAACAAGCTTCAAATGATTTTGACCTAACCCTAAAAACACTAGAAGACAAAATGCAGTTTTTCTCTTGAAGTGGTAGAAGGAAAAAAATGAAGAATGAAATATGATTTGATTTAATATTTCCCATGATGTCCTTCACTTTGTATAAAATATCAATAAATTTTTCCTTTCGTATCTTTGGAATTTTTCAGAAGAACCCATCCTGAAACCCTATCTAATTGGCCTTGTCACTGGTTGAAGCTTAGCTGGGTGCTAGTTAATTTATCTTTTCTTTAACCGATATTGAAACAAAACTATCACTAACCCTCACCACGAGCTATTAAATTCTCTTTATTTTTAACCTTTCATCACTCGAAACAATGTTTTGGGATGCATCAATCACTTTTGCCACCAATTTATGTTGATTAATGCATGTGAGAGACACTCAAAATATTAGCCACAGGTGTCAAAGAAACTCCCATCGTCATTACACTGATTCAAAAGAAATGACAGATTCATCCACTTTGACTGCATCTTGAAAAATCATGCCACCGCCGTGAAATCTAATAGGAAAACCCTTTAAATAAGTGAATTTAAACCTTAACGGTCATAGGTGGTGTGAGATAGAAAGATCAATGACCCAAATTTAAATTTGAAAATCCTTTTAAAAAATAGCCACTGATCCATCTTTAATCTGTACCCAGGAACTGACCTCAGCACTTCAACTGCCTTCAAACTTAGGTTATCTTCTTTCCTCTTGTCTCTTAGTAGCCATAAATTTCTCTAAATCATGGTTTCATCACGAGACCTATCGACCATCGTTAGATCAAAACTAAACTAGATGGTCAGTGGGAAGTCTCTTAATAAAAAGAGAATATTCGATATCATTTGGAGACCATGTAACAAAGCAATCTCTTAATCACTGAACACTTTGGAATATTCCATCTTTATCAAGAGATTTGGAGACTAATTGCATGAAGCACAGGCCCATCAAGACACGTGACATGCTGTCATAATGCCTTAATGGTTAAATTTCAATCACCTTTTTATCTAAGGATTTGTGCCAACTGTTAGATTTTCATCAATTAACTATTCTTTATCCCCTATTTTTCTTCACTCAACCTAGCCTTCCATGGACACATGGCACACTTTCATGATGCCTTAAACATAAAATGACTACAACTTTCTCATAAAGGCATAACGACAACTGTTGGATCTAATATACTTGCACGACACATAAACTTGATCACCGATCACTGACTTAACCATGAGCTAACCCTCTCTCAGACCACAGTCTACATTTGGCGATCAGGCGACTGAGTAATCTCAAAGTTGGGAGATAATTTGCTAACCTTGGGTTACATCACAAGACTTCCCAAATATCACTTAACATTGAAACCTGACATTAACCCTTATCACTTTTGGAGATAATGGGATTGAGGAAAATTAGTGTCACTAGATCATTTTCAAATTGTAGGGTTTATCTTGGGACTTCCTGACCACTGCAGGATTAACATTGCATTGGATGGTTGTCGCCAAATTGCTAGATGATAAAAAGAATACTCCTTTCTTATTGAGATCACCTGACAAAAGGAAATCACCAAGTCGTGAGAAGGTTTGGAATATTCTGAAAAGATAAGGAGACCTCGCGACTAGCATAAGATAGGAAATAAAAAACATGCCAAAAAAGGATTTAAGTTACTCAAAAAGGTAACTTCAAATTAGAAGGGTTTCGTCAAATTTAGGGTTTTTTTCCATTTTCCAACAAAATGAACTAGGGCTTAGGGTTTTGACACTTCTCTTTCATTTTTTGACCTAGAAACCACAATTTGCAGAGGGATCTTTTGTAATTTTAGATAGGACTTCAAATTTTGAGGAAGCATAGGCATGAGAATGACAAAATTTACTGGACAGACTTCAAAAGTCAAAATACAACAAGAAAACTCTACTTTTCATTCATGAAACAACCCTAATTCTAGAATCAATTCCAACTATGTCAAGAACCTCTAAGATCAAGAATGATAAGAAGAATAAGGTAAAACTAATCTAGAATTCAACCTGTGAGGAACCTCATTATAAGATATGTACCGAGGTTGCTTCACTACCTAGTAATGTTGGTGCCTTCTCTAGGACACCAGCTAGGGTTTTGCATGTCAAAGATGGGCTAGCATATACACACTCCAAGATAGGAGAAATAGGAGACCTGGAAGTTGAGAAAGTTTTCAAGAATATTTGCAATGATGATGGCACTATCAAGGAAGAGCATAAGCACATTAAGGTAAAAGGGCTCACAAATGCCCTATGGTTCCCAAAGGAGTTCAAGAATGAATGGATTTGGTTAGTACTAAGAAATATACATGACCAAAAATTATGGTTAGATGAGCCTTAACTGATAACCAAGGATGTTATACACAATGTTACCAGTTATCTCATAATCGATAAGGTAAAGGAACTAAAGCACCTACCTAAAGATGACATTGAGAAGAATACAAGAGCAACATGGGATGAAAGAGGATTAAAAGCATCCACCATCAAAGATGATGAAATGAAATTTGGACCATGTGTCATAGGATACAAGTTCTTGTAGGATAGCAGGTTGAAGAATATTGCATCAAGAGCAGTGGATACAACATACAAGATTGTTAAGAAGGGACTACAGTTGGATCTATCAGAACTTCTACTAAGATATTTGGATGAGAACATGAAGAGAATAAGGACTGAAAAGTCCAACTCATGTAAGTTTGGTTCACTCATCATGTGCATATTCTTCTATTTCTAAGAATCCTTCCCATCCATAGGAAATGTCGAATGCGACACTACAAGACCAGTGACCATACATAGTAGTGAGTTCATCAAATCACTAGAAGACAATTTTGAATCAGTCATGGATGAATAATTTATTGTATTCAATGAAAGAATGCAGAAGAGAGTAAGGATTCCATAAAAGTTAATAGAGAAGTTCAAGACTGATATATTTTTTATGGTGGACACTAAATACACCTAGATCAAGCTAGTTGTACTAAGGACAACATGGCTAGCTCCCCTTGATTATGAGGTAAACATAGATAAAGCATAAAATACTATTGAGGCATTGATAAATGAGCCAATTGAAAAATCAAAACCCAAGTTTTAAACTTATGAAGAAGCCAAAGAAAATATTAAAACTGGCTTAGTTGTGAAGAATATTGATAGGAAGAAAGACAAAATGCTAAAGAACTTGAAGAAAAAGCTATCGGTGAATGAAGATAAAAATGAACAAAAAGAAGAAGGTGAGGGTCAATCACCTATTGGTGAAGATGATAAGGAGAGTGACTCAGAGTATATAGAGTCAGATACACCATTACCTCCACCAGAAAAGAAACCTAGGACTACTTCTGCAACTAGGACCAAGATTCAGAAAACAAAGGATACAAGTCCTACATTGATCAAGAAAGGTCAAGAAAGGAGATACAAAAGAAAACCTCAAACCAAACAAACCAAAGAACCGAAGAGGAGAAGGAAATTATTCATAACCAAGGAAGATATAGAAGATACTCATGAGGATGAATCTATGCAAAAATAAAAGAGTAAGATTCTTGAAACTATTAATGAGGTATGTGCTTCAATTATCAAATCAAGAATGGTCAATGATCGCAAGAATAAGAAATTGCTAACATTGAATCCCGAGGATCAAAATAAAATAGAAGAGGAAATTTTCAAAATGATGTGTATATTCAGATATCTTCCAATACAATTGGCAGATAAAATGCCAAAAGAACTTCAGGATATATTATCGGCAAGATGGACATTTGCATTACACTATACGAAAGAGATTAGGGAAAGAGCCCTAGTTTTTGTTATGCCTCCCAAATCTAAAATGGAAGAGATTGAATAAGTGATGAAGAAACACTCCTTGAGGTTCTCACCAAAGTCAAGAGCCTATCACGTACTTCAAGGAAATTTACTTGAACTAGACAAGAGGAGTGAAGCTAACTAAAGAAAGATACTTGATATACCTAAAAATGATACAAGTCCTGAGCAACAAATAGATCTTATCATAAGTCAACAGAGCAAAGATGATCAAGCTAAAAATAACCCTGAACATATTATTATCACAAATGAAGATTTCAATGATGAATCATTGAACATAAAGGCAACAGGGATATGGACATTGCAGATGAGACATGGCCCGATAATACATTTATTGATATTATCGGAGGAGATCCTGAAAACAAGATACAAAAAGATGAAGATGTCACTATTGTCAAGGACCAAACCAATGAATAGGAAACTACAACAAATTCAACATAGGTAGACATACCAGGATAGATACCACTGTTGATACAATATATCAACATTATCTCAAAAAAGGAGAAGTTACCTGAGAAGGAAAAAAGCATACCTGAGAATAAGGGTAATGATGAACAAAAAGATACATCTGATGAAAAGAAGGACACAACCAATGAAAAGATAGTCATCGGTGGAGAACAAATAGATGGAGATCAAAGAAACAAAGATTCAAAAATAAAAGATACAGATGAAGTGCAAAAAGAGAAAGGTGAACAAGATAAGGCAATTGATACCATGCCTAAGGACACCAAAGGTGATGTTGAAGTTACACCAAAGGTTGATGAGGAGACATCCATAGAAAATTGAAAGGAAAACCCTGAGCAACAAGAAAAAGGTACAACACCATAGAATCCTTCCTCTACCACATCAAATGAAGAAGAAAAACTTGCTATGGTTTTTCATACAGGTTTATCACAAAAGAAGAAGAAGAAAACAAAGAAGAATAAATTGGAGGTCACACTTGATGAAATCATTGAAATACCAAAGTGTGATACAACCACATTGGACTATAAATCTCTTATAGAATATGGAGATATATGTCAAAGGAAAGAAATACAAGAAAAGCTAAGAAAAGAGCACAAAGATTCTCTAGTGCTATAAAATACAAGAGATATCTTACAACAAATAGTTCCTGACATTGATGTTGATCACAATGCCCCCATTCTACATCAACTTGCCATTCTCACTGAAGCCATCACAACTCAAAATGTAGATGCAAAAAATGCTATTGAGGAATGAGCAGAACAAAAGTTCCAATAAAAATTGATAGAAAATATCAACCAAGAAGTGGCAAAAAATAGGGTAAAGCTTTCAAAAATAACAAATGAATTAGATACAATCATTACTAAAGTTGTTTCCTTAATTCAAAAGCTATGCACTTTGGAAAAATTCACAAAGAATAATAGTGACAATATTTCAAATATTGATTGTGATCTAAATGCAAGTGTTGAAAGTCTAACCACACATTGAAATGAAATCAAATTGACCATGAAAAGATAATAGAAATCAAATAGTTAAGACAAGAACTTTGGGAAGCAGAATCAAAATTTAGACATGAGATTACCAAACTATACCCTCAACTTTTACCAAACCTCACACTTCTACAATAGCACATAAGTTTGGTAAGAAAACTAATTGCAACCCCCGAGACGTCTATAGCAGACAACATCTACGACATGCATGCAAGGATCACACTAGATCATATGGATCTTGATCGTCTAAAGGAGAAATGAGAGAAGATGATGGAGGAAATGAAGATCTCTCACTCTCATATTTTTGATAAGCTATAGGTATACACCTTTTCCCTTACTATCAAAAAAGGGAGAAAAGGAAAATGATATGTACCAGGCATATAGTAAAAAGGGGAAAAGGAAAATGATATGTACAGAGCATATAGTAAAATGGGGAAAAGGAAAATATAGCACAAAGGGAAAAGAAAAGGTGAAAAGGAAAAAATAGTATAAAAACAAGTTTACATACACATATACTATACTATAATGACATATGCATAGGGAGAGTAATAAAATGACTAAGTTATATACATGGTGTACATACTATAAACATTTTTAGTATTTTGAAGATATAAGTTTTTGATACTAATGTCAAATGGGGAGATTGATAACATATATTTTTCCATTAGAATGCAAAGATAAAACAATTTTTATGAACCATCAGTTACACTACACTGAAAGAGAGGTTTCAGTTCAGACCGAAAGTAATAAGTATGGCGAAACCCGATGACACAATTTTTATAGTGTAAACTGAAAGTGCAACCTAAAGATGATACAAAGGAACCTGACAAGGGGGTTACACTATAAACTGAAAGAGAAGAAACAAAGGAACCTAATGGAGCAAGGGAACCTGATAGATAGTTCAACAAAGGAACATCAAAAGAGAGTCAAACTAATTTTAGAGAAAACTGAGCATCAGACACCGAAAGTTAGTTATATCCTGAGAAAAGTGGATCTGACTTCCACGTCAGATAAAATAGTTATATTATATATTTAGAGTTCAAATTTAAAAAAAAAAACATTTCTTGAGGAACAATAAACATAATTGTAATTTTTTTAATCAGTCTAATTGATTAAAAACATGCAAACTAGGAGATCAAGGTCAAGTTGTAAACCTTTGATCATAGAGTTACGTTTGTAATACATGAAACTAAAAAGGTCAAACCTACTATATAAATAGATTTTGTAATCATTCATTTGAGAAGGATGTGATGATGCATGTATCCAATGATATCATCTATGGATGAGATTGAGAGTTTCAAGAAATAGAAAAACAAAAGATGAATTTGGTTATCAAGAATAAAGAACCAAGGCTACCGAGCAATAGAGGTATTAATCAATCACATTAGGTGATACTTTGAACATGTAAAATTTAATGGATCTGTAATAAGAAATTTTAGATTGCACATGCTCAGGTAAATGAGTATTTTTTTTTACATTCTAACAAGTGTAGAAAATAGAAGAAATCCTTTCAAGAAAGGTGGATTTAACAATCCTACTGTAAATCTCTTAACCAAGGGAACACTAAACATTGTTGCTAAACCTCTTTACAGAGTAGACCTTAACCACTCTCTACATAATAATTCTAACATGGGTTTTCTACATTACCATATCTTGTGTTGTGTGTTATTGCTTTCATGAATGATTCTATGAATATCTACATACAATTAAGATTATGAATTGATATCACATGCATAAAGAGAGAACATCAGATATGATTGGTAAAGAAAATATTTGATTACATAAGGTTAAAGGTTAATTAACTAAAAGTTTTAGAGGTACTGATTCACCCCTACCCTCTTAGTACATACTTCCCATTATTTCCAATAGGTTATAACATTTTTAACTTGTGGTCTTCGTTCTTGACTCTTCACTAGTGTAATCTTGTTTGTATCTTGATTAATTAGGTTTCCTGCACCCTACTTTCTTGTTCCCATATGCATAATAGTTAAAGAAATAACCAAAAAAAGGTTTGAAAGGGGCTTTACCTCTGCAATCTCTCTTCATGGGTCCAATCTTGTTACATCCAAAACATATACCTCTGATAGGTCTGATCGGTTCTTTAGCTTCTTCAAAGGTAGGTGTTTGTCCATCAATCTTTGCATCATATTTTTCTTCTTGATTCTTTGAACATGCAGCTTCTTTGAATCCAACACTAGTCATATATCCTTTAGGTTTCTGTCTATCTCTATGTTCATCGATCAAGTTCCTACTCATGCGAAGTCTCTCAATATGATTCTTTTTCCTCAAAAAGTTCTCCATTTATGATCTGATTGTATTTATCTAATTCTAGATACTTTTTCTTATAGAGTTCAAGTTTAGTCTTCATTTGTGCTATCTGAATATTAGCATCCTTCAAGTTTTCTTAAATTTTGTTCTTATAATCCTTTTCTTGTTGAATCTATTTAGCCATTTGCAGTGAATTAGTTTCATAATCAAGATTTAAGGTATCTTTCTCTTGCTTAAGCTGCATTATCTTACTTGAATTATCATTGTCTGAATCCTGTTTTATCTTAACCATAAGAACTTGTCTCAAACTTCTTGAAAGTTCAAGTTTTTATTTTAGTTTCTTAATGAATCCCTCTACTCTTCTTAATTTAGATTTAAATTCACCATTCTCTAATTTAACTTTTTAAATATCTTCAAGTGCTACTTCAAAGTTTTCTTCCAAGCTTTCAGAATCGATCTCAATCTCCCTTATGTTGTTAAACTTTCTTTCCAAGGGCCAAAAGCTCTGATACCAATTTTTAGGATTAAGTAATACTGGGAGGGGCGTGAATTAGTATTACTTAGCTTTAAAGACTAACTTTATAAATTCCAACTTAACCATACAATTAAATGAAATGAAAAGAACATAAGCACACAAACCATAACTCATAACACCATGAATTTTCGTCAAGGAAATCCTGGCCTAGGGAGAACCCCAGTGGGGATGGTACCCACAAATATGCACTAAAAGTATAGTTTCCATGTTAGAAGACCTAGTCTTGTTAGGATATGAATATTACATTAGTACATTTTCCTATTAGAGGAGTACAAAACCCTGTTAAAGGTATATTGAGCACACTGCTCTTACAATCAAAAATAGTTTTGTTATAATCAATTCCCGTTAGTGAACATTACAAGCATCATCTATGCTTAGATAATTCCATTTTTAGCTCACATCTATCTTACATCATAATGCATCCATGTATTTCATCTACATCATATCATCTCATCACTTTTGTCTTACTCGCTTTACAAAAAGCTCTTCATATATATATATATA
>MU224998.1:154468-166510 GCA_018584345.1 Thuja plicata | reverse complement strand
GATTCTTGAAGTACTTTGTGGTTGATCTTGCAATCTTCTCTCCTTTGGTTTTGGTAAAATCTTCCAACATTTCATTTTCTTGGATTAATACTTGTTTAAGTTTTCATTCTTTTCATTCTTCTTACAGTATATATATATATGTATGTATATGTATATGTATATATATATATACATATATATATGTATGTATATATATAAATATGTATATATATACATATATATATATACATATACATATACATATACATATATATATATGTATGTATATATATGTATATATATGTATATATATATATATATATATATATATATATATATATATATAACANATATATATATATATATATATATATATATGTATATATATGTATATATATATATACATCATTTAGTGGGCTCTCTAATACATTAAAAAATAGAATTAATATATACTTAAATAAAACATTTGTGAGCTTATACTACCAAAGAATAGGTAATCCATAATCATAATCCAACTTATCATGCTAGGAGTCCATGACATACTCCCTCAATCATCACAACTGTTCACCTACCCTGTATCCCTATTACTCTGTCTTCACATGACTTCAAGATACTGTAAATTTTTGTGCCCATCACAAAAAATCAAGAGACCTTACTAGAAGGTCATACATACTCCAAAATGTCTTCCTCTAAGCTTGCATGTCCCCCATGCATCATCTGTTGGTCTTTGTTGTCCAAAATTATACCGCTATACTTTGTATTTCTGCTTACTATACTTAGTCATTTTGCTATCTATATATCCTAAACTATAAACAACTTCAAGTGATCATCTTTGACATGTGTTTCCAAAAATGACAACCCTCAATGGTATCATATCACTCTAGAAATGCATCACTTGCCAAAATTATATAGGTTCAATAATTATGGGATACATTTCTTGTTCATGATTTGGAAAAGCCTCCAATCTCTCTTCCTTAGGTGCCACAGTTGGGTTTTTGCCTTCAGAAATATCCTTCATTTTAACTTTTTCTGTGTCTAGTAATGCCATATTATGGTTTTCACCTCTACACCATTTCATTTTTTTCTTCTTTTTTTTTCGTTTGTATTGAGAGATTTTCTCCTTGCTTCCATTGCTACACTTTGATCAAATTCATTGGTGAAAAGGTTTCCACCACATTTAGGTATAGCGCCACAGAATTATCATTGGGAAAAGAAAGTATGTCATTTGGTTTGGATAGGTCCCAATAAATTAGTTCAGGATGGATAAGAGATAAAGGTTCATTGGGTAAATTCATATCCATGGGGTTTAAGGACATGACTTCTTTATGAGGTCCAAAGCTTTCATTACTTAAATCTATGACATGAGCTTGCTCAAGGTGTTCCATAGAACTTGGATTGAAATCATCCTCACTTGAGTCCTCTTGGATTTATTATGGCTATAAATATTATAGATTAAACCTATCATTTGATTCTCCTAACCATGAAGGTACCCATGGCTCACCCACCCAAGGTGTTCCATTTGATTCTTTTCTTAAATCTGATTCTTGACATATTTTTGGCTCTTTATCAGAACTTGATCCTTGATCAACACTTGGCTTTTTATTTGCACTAGATATAGGAGCATAGGTATGAATTAAATCCACTTCCTTGTTATGAAAATAAGCCTCAGGTGAGGAATCCCACTAATATTTAGTGAATTCATCTTCACTTTCAGAATCTAGCTTATGAATATGTTCATAGGAATCATTGAAGTTGTCTAAACCACTTCCTTGTTCTTGATATCCTATTTCTGATCTTTCATCTTTAGATATCCAAGGAGGCTGTATGGGCTCTAACAATCCTTTATTCCTTATGCCCAAAGGTCCTCTTCCTTTATACCTCATTTTTTGCATGATTTGAAAACCTTTGCCATATTGATATGTTTGGATACTCACATTTTGGACCCTTTCTACATGAGAACTTGAAGCCTCATCATACTTGTACAACCATTTTAAAACCTCATTATCCTCTTCTTCCCTTTGTGAATAGTCAATTTCTCTCACAAAATTGGCATTATAATTTCATTTGAATTAGCACTAGCTATCCTACCATGTGACTTTGGAGAAGTAGGTAAATCAAACAATGACACGAAATACTCTTGTGGACATTTTTGATGGATTTTGCATTATTTCTCAAATTTCTTCATTAACTTATCCATTTTTCTAATAATGTGCTTCTTGGACTCTTTTATTTTCAACTATAAAGGAGTTTGAATCTCCCTCCTTTTGATTTGAAATACTTAATTTAGCATTCTTACTACTTTCATCTACAAAACTAACTTTCTCTTTACCCTTAGTTGATGTGGATGAGTTAGTTTTCTCCTGATTTGAGTTGATGATCAAAGTTAAACTAGGACCATCTTCATGATTTTCTTCTTGAGGAGTGCTTGATGTTTCCCCTTCACTATTTTTTGGAATGAATGCCACATTCAAAGGTTTAATAATATTACAATACTGGAATAGATTCACATCTCCATTTATAATTATTTCTTCTCCCATGTATGGAAACTTGATACATTGATGGTATGTTGAAGGTACCACTTGCATTTCATGGATCCATGGTCTCCCTAGAAAGATATTGTAAGTTAATGTCATGTCAAGAACTTGACAAATAGTATACTTTTTAATTGGCCCCACTCAGATGGGAAAAACCACCATTCCTTTAGAAGACCTTTCTTCATCATTATAGGCCTTAATGGTGATCTTCTTCTTTGGATCAACAACCCCTTCAAAGAACCATATGGATTATACTATAATAAATGTGTAGATGTTTAGACTAGGTCCTCCATCAATAAGGACTCTTTTAACATGGTGTTTGTGTATCAAATCCTTGATATGTAGGGGAATATTTTAGGGTTGGTTAATGAATCTATCATCCTATTCAAAAAAGGATAAAAAATGAGGTGAAATGAGATGACCCACCATATTTTTAAATCTATCCACATCTAGGTTTTCAAGAATGGTAGTTTCCAAAAGAGCCTTTCTTTTAAAATGTCCTTATGATTTGGTGAGAGCTTTAACAATTCAAAGATTGAAATTTGGGCTGGAGTCTTTTGCAATCGATGTACAATATTGTATTTCCTCTGAGAAGATGATGGTTGATTAGGGAAAATATTGTTAGGGGTAGTTCATTGTAAGGATATCTTTGATGCTTGACCCTAGTAACAACATTTGAATTTTCCTTTGATGGTTGATATTTTACACCAACAACATTGATAGTTGTAGACACCTAAAATTTACCAGGTGTATCTCAAGCATTCCAAACTATAAATCTTAGCCAAATGCCTTAAAATGTCATCTTAATGCAAATCAAATGGATCAAATCAAATGGACAAAAATCAAATCAAATTAAAAGATCAAATAATCATGAAATGAAATAATTAAATTCTAAGCCTAAAGGGATTAATCAAATTATGCAATTGATTTTTCAATTATATAGTTCAAATCAAAAAGATTAAATACAACCCAATCACCCTTCCATGGCTAATTTAATTAAATGATGGAGTTATTTAATTCCTAATATCTTTGAGACAACCAACCAACTTTCCCTCCATTTGAGAACACCTCAAAGCTTTTGACTTAACCAAACTTTGATCATGGTTAACTCACTCTGCCCCTACCCTTGGGAAAATGCTATAAATACAAGCCATTTCCTTTGTGTTTGGGATCCAATAATTTCAAGAGAAAAAGCATCCTTACTATAGGCACATTGAGAGCATATGAGGAG
This sequence comes from Thuja plicata, assembly GCA_018584345.1. Lineage (NCBI taxonomy): Eukaryota > Viridiplantae > Streptophyta > Pinopsida > Cupressales > Cupressaceae > Thuja > Thuja plicata. Next base: position 162,766 of record MU224998.1, on the reverse strand, counting down.
CATTTGAGAGCTTTTGAGAGATTTTAGCATTTGCATAGCATTTTAGCGTATCATGTTTAGGAGCATTTGTTATTTTCTCACATGATCTTGGAGAATATTTGAGAATTTTGAGTATTCTAGCTAGATTTGAGCATTCATTTTTCATTCATATCTCGTTCTAGGATTGTCCTTGAGAGAGATAAAGCCTGAGAGCTCTCTTAACAAATCTTGGATAGAGAACCATGAGATGATATAGATTCTTAGCTTTAATTCTTAGATTAACTTGTTTTATCTTTCCATAGAATTATTGCTCTTAATCTTAATTTCATGGTGTATTTTCTTACACACATAATGGGACCCATTATGGGGCTTTAAGCCTCATTTCTAACATTTTTTCTCTTAAAATTTTGTGTGTTTCAGATCATTTTTCTTGTTATTTTACAAAAATTAGGTGAAGACTCATGTATGAATATTTAAGAGTCGTACACAAATTTTTAAGAGCCCTCTATGATGATTAAAGAGTCGCGTACGAAGATTAAAGAGCCGCGTACAAAGTTGTAAGAGCCGCATACAAAGATTTAAGAGTTGTCTAAGGATTTTTTTTCTATTCGCTGTCTTTCATTCTTAGGCCACCTGCTAGATAAAGTGTGCCACCTGCTAGATAAAGTGAGATACCTATCAGATAAATTTTTCCACCTGTGAACTTTCAAGAGCCATGTTCCAGCAATATTTGGCCACATTTTACACTTTTTATAGCGCTTGCTCATTTTAATTATCTGCCTGTGATATTTTAAGAGCCGCACAGCAAGATTTAAAAGCCACATATAAAGTTTTAATTTATGCTTAAGAACATTTGATAGCCACCCTTTAGCTATTAAATGCCATGTAATTGCTTTTGCTTTAAATCAACTTTTGATTAATTTGGTCACTGTGGTAACTCTCTGTGTTTTGTTGTCCTGCAGATGAAAAATCACCCCAAGGTGCAGAAACTAGAGAAGCAGATCTTGAAGCCTAGCAAAGAGGTAAGAATCAAAACCAAGAATGATAAGGAAATACATACAACAAATTTATTGGAGAGTTTATTTGAGGAAGAACACTTGTATGATCACTATATTAAGGTGTTTTTTTCTTATAAATGAAAATTTCTTACTCTCTAATTGATTTTTGTGCTAACTTCTTTTAAAGCCTTAATTGATAAATCTTTCATTTAAAAGATCTTTTAGGAGGCATTTTTTTCATTTTGGTTTTTTCCAAGTTTTCCTTCACTTTGATTTACTTTGTGCTGACTAACTTGTTGGAGGAGACGGAGTGGGAAGGATCACCACTAGGTGAGTAAAAACAAGCCAAAATACTCAAAAATGCACCTAGCCTTGCTAGCTTCAAAATCAAGTACTTATCTCATCAAGCTTGCATTACTTAACTTGTGGCAATTCATTTGAATCTAGTATAAATAAGAAACAGCTTACTATTTTCTATTCAAACAAGACATTAGGTATATGCTCTCAACTTTTCGAAGTTGATCAAAAAGCCAAAATTGTCAAGTTTGGGTAGTCAAAAGAAAGGAAGGATTAATTGAACCACACACTTCATTTCTAAGAACCTCCTTGTAAAGAGGTTGAAAATAAATAGATGTGTTTGAGGTGTTTGGAACAATGAAAAATAATAGGGATATGCTCTTCACTCTTTGAGTGAATCAGATTCCCAAACTTGTTGGACTGAGTTCAATTTCTTACTTTTCATGGAAATGCTAGCTAAATAGAGCTTTAAAGGGCCTACCTCTCGAGAATTGCCTTACAAGGACAGTGAGAGGGAATGACCCAAAGTGGGAGATATTTTCTTTTACCACAATATCGTCTGACCCACTATAAATAATGCACTTTTTCTTAATTAGAAAGTGACTAAAACTTGTGCAAGCCATCCTCACTTCCTCTAGTAGTCCTTCAGGATTGCACAAAATCATACTTCTGTGCATGTGGGAAGCCCTCAAAGGGGTAAAGGATCTTGTCAAGATTTAGACCGGAATAATTTGAGACCTTGATAAAGTAGCAGACCTACCTTTGTAGAGCCATTTTTTAAATCCAAAATTGTTGACTCTAAGGTAGACTATCTGGAAGACATTCTTGTGCAAACCCATAAAAACATCTAAGAACATACACTTTTAGTGTTGTTTTAGGGATATGGTGCAAATTTGATGTGTGTGTTGAGTTTGTACTTCATTTTCATACAAGAATATTCTTTAATAGGTCTGATAAAAAAACTTTAATCTTTTAAAATCCAAAAAAATTGAAAATTTCAACTTAGATTAGAAAAGAGCCACCTACAAACAATTCTAGGCCGCCTACAAACAATTTTGTGCCACCTACAAACAATTTTGGGCCACCTACAAGAAATTTTGTGCTGCCTACAAACAATTATGTGCCACATACAAACAATTATGTGCCACATACAAAAAATTATGTGCCACCTACAAATTGTAGAGTGCCGCATAGAGTAATTCCAATAACTGCTTACCAACATTTAAAGGCAGCCTATACATAGGCAAGTGCCGCCCAAAAACAAAGAAGAGCAAACAGGGGGCATTTCCCAAGGGTTTGGAAAGATTTTGAAATCATATTTTGATACTCTTTTTGGATTTATTTCTATCTAGTGCAACAAATAGATCATATTCCTTCAAACATATATAATGATGAACTTATTTGAGAAACAAATCAATCCTATGGTGGAGAATAATTATCAAAATCAAGATCAAAATCTCCATAGGACTCTATACAACGAAGTAACAGACGATGCAATATTGGAGACATCCCAAGATCTCATATTCCTTGGAATCATGGAACAAATTTTGATGAAGGATAAAGAAGCATATTTTTCTCAACTAGGAGAAACCCTTCCTCATAATGATGACATATCAACCTTAAGGAAGAGTGAGGAAAAACAAAAGGATACATCATCTAACAAGCCATTTTTAACATCAATTTTTCCTTTAATTTATGATTATGGGTCATCTGCATCTTAATCTTCTTTACAAAATGAAACATTTAAGTGCCACAAACCTATCTTGGATCAGGGGAAATTTCATGACCACCTTATTTGTCATAAAGAGAATGGAGATAAAGATATCACTCTTAAGCAAGGTTTAAACCAAAAACCCCTATCTAGCAAGGTTTCTCCAATAGCCTTTATGCCTTTCATCCTTTGTCCATCTCACAAAACTTCATAACTATCCAAAATTCCTCCACCAAAGAGAAAGCCTAATGATGATACTTTTCACGTTGACTATGTCTACCCTCAAGGGATACCTCTAAAAGAAACCCAAGCTAATTCACATCTTTCTGCAAATCATTTCCATGCTTCAAAGATCATAGAGGCTAAGCTTCCAAGTGTTTCAAAGCCTATTCTAAAGGATTCTCCCTCATTCTTCCAAACATTCCCCACGCATACCCAAACATCTACCTTGTCCTTAGAAGTGGCTCAATGTCAAGAGGATAACCCAAAAGAGAAAAGAAACAAGTATCAATAAAGATCAAGATCAAGATGTTATCCAATCCCCTCCCATATTTGATGAAGGTCCCATATCCATAGAATCTGGTGATGATCCCCTTACAGCCTTTCATTTCTTCCAAGATGATATCTTTCTGGGTCAAGAACAAAATGTCCTTCCAAGCTTGATATCTAGTCCACTTCCCAAGCAAGATCAAGATATCACTTCCACCATTTCCAATGAACATATTGAAAATCAAGAGAAAAACATCTTCCCTACACCATCCAAAGATCCTTGTCAAGATTGAAATACCCCATCAACTTCTTGTCATGATCCTCCATATTCACCTCAAGAAACCACCATTCCTCCATATCCCTTGCATAAGAATAAGTCCCTTCAAGCTTCAGTTGATCCTATCAAAGTTTCTCCCATGAAAGCTACTCATAAGCGTATTGGTATAAAGATAAATCTTAAAGATTAGACCCTTGACAATGTAACTCATGCCAAAGATATTGATATCCCTTTCACACCTTATCTCCCTCCATTCAAACACAACCATACACCTTCACCATCCTCCAAATCCATTTTCGGTTCCTATGTCCCAAAGCTAAATTCTTCATCCCTTCCATCCATATTGGGTCCATATATTCCTTCATCAACCATTCCTAGCATCCCTAGCTCTTCCTCCACTTACCTTACCATGTATCAAGATCAACAAAGGCACACATACATGAATAATGTCCAAACACTCATCCATATGAACCCTTCATATTATTCCTATTCACCCACAATTACCAAGTCTTTTGGAAGTAATTTGGATGTGCAGCATAAAAACCAGAAATCCAAGAATCCACATGTGTATAAAAATCACCATGTCCGTCTAATAGACATGTGAATGAAAAGAAAAAAGAAACATCCAAAAGGCTGCAAAGGTCCACAAAGGAAGATGAAATATCCAAGAGACCACAAAGGTCCACCAAGAAAAAAGAAAAATCAATGAAAATGTGGGTTCCTAAATCCCTCATTCAAGAAATGCATTCAAAAGGATCACAAAAGAAAGAAAAATCAAAGACTATGTGGATTCCCATGTCACTTTTGAAAAACTTGCACACAAAAGAAAAATCAAAGTTGTCATTCAAGTTTCCAAAGGCTTCCACTCCATCTCCTTCCAAACATTTTCAACTTTCCAAGTCTACTTTGGGTTCCTGTATCCCAAAATCTACTACCTCAAATACATCCTTACCTCCTCCATCCATTGTTCCTCCATCATTCCACCACCCTTCAAAGTTTGTGTCACAATTGATCTTGCCAACATTTCCATTCACAACATACCTTCTTATCCTCACATTCATTATCCAATACATGCTTTCCATCTTTCCATCCCTCTTATCCCATCTATGGTAGAAAAAATTCACCACCATCTACCCTTATCTTCCATATCTATCCTTTGTCATCACCTTATAATTATATTTGAGCATCCTAGCCATCACCATGGTTTGTTATAGCATATCTTTTAGAAGAGAATTGTTCAAAGATCCAAATGTTGGGGAAATTTTGAAAAATACAAAAAAAGAAAAAATAAAAAAAGAGAAAAAGTGCCTTGGTGAAAACCTAGCAATAGACACCTTGGTATCAAAAGTAAAGAGAAATCAATCCATCCTATGGTGAAAACCACTTCTTGTAGCACCTTGGACAAGTACCATGATGAAAACCTGGCAAACAAGCGTCATGCATAACTCCTTCCTCTTGCACTCTACACTTGGGGGCAAGTTTCATCCATGTTATCCTCCATCTTCCATATTTTACCATTTATCTCACTTGCATCCATATTCCCTCTTTTACCTTTGGTCTTGACAAGGTTGAACATATCCACAAGAATCAAGTATCTTGACACCATTATCGTTTCCATTAGCTTATTCACTTGTTGCATCCATGCTACCCTATCATGATCTTTCTTCTCCCGAATCCACCTCCATTATTCCTAAGCAATATTTACATAATCCCAAAAACATCCCCTCGTAGCCTCCAATACCCTTTAACCTGATCGTGCTATATTATCGACATCTTACCCAAATTGATCCATTGGTCTTGGTTGAAAATGAAGGATGTAAAGTACAAAAATTTGTTATCAAAATCTTCTTGACATGTCCACTCTTTTGGATCACTCACTTTTATGACATCAGGTCATTATCCTATATGCTATCTAGATTTGTGTCATTGGATTCCATTTCTTACCCAAAAACATGTTTTGCATTGCTATATCATTTTTCCTTAGCTTGGGTAATCTCGAGGAGATGGTCCTACGGGTCACATTCGCATGCTCCATCCATCATGGCCTTTCCATCTCTAATCCATCAGCTTCCAGATCCATCTTTCATGTCCTATACCTTGCTAGACATTAGGGGCAAACCAATGTAATCTTGTTTGAGAGATGGTAAATTCTAAAAATTCTAAAAATGAAAAAATTCAAAAAATCATTAAAATCATAAAAATAAAAAATCTCTAAAAAATCCAAAAAAATTTAAAAAAAAAAAACTAAAAATCCAAAAATCTTGCATAAAGTCTCTCAGCTTGCATCGTTGTCACATACTCAGTTTCATTTGCCCAAGATTTACACATGGTTAATTTATCACTTGGGGGCAAATGATTGGTTTTGGTACAAATGGATTCAATAGTGCACCACTTTGTTCACACATCAGAAGAAGATTTTCAAAATCAGAGGAGAGATATTTTAGAACCTTTGATGGATATCATTGTTCTACCCTAAACAATTTGATACTACAACATGATCCTTGAATCTCATTGCCTTATTTTATCAGGATTAAAAATTGACACACCCTAAATGATCAAATTTTCTGGAATTCTTATTTGAAGATCTTGGTACATTGCAAAACACTTGCAATTTTTGATGAGTTTTTCATTAACTTTTTTGAGTCATGTTCTTTTTAGCTAATCGAGGATGTTTTGACTAGATTGGCGATAATGGAGACATGATGTTTTCTTAGGCTTCTATGTGACTATTTTGAGGAAATTTTTTTTAATTGTGTGAATTAGTCTAACGAAATGGTCATCAAAGAACCATCGAGGACATCCATATGGGAAGGAGGGTTAACCTTTGCTTGTTCACATAAAAGGATACCTTGGCTATTTAAATCTTCCATATCTTAATACCAAACTCCACTTGCAACATTTGAATCTGATGAAACCAGTATTCATACTCCCATAGTTGTTCATTCAACTAGTGAGGGTTGTACTAGGTTCTTTAAAAGAGGTTACCACATGAGATGAAAGTCATATTCATATTCTTATGGTCACAGTGGCACTAGTAAGGATTGTATCGACCTAGTTCCACAATGCCCAATGATGAAAATATATCTCAGTTTGCATTTCTTTCGCAAACCTCAAGGACAATTAGTTGCATTGCATTGCATTCATGTTAGATTAATTGCATGTTTATGATATTTTCATTAATCAAGGGGGTGTAAGTTAATCATGGTTACATCATCAAAGTCCTAATCAATGTCCTCAAATATCTGCTCCATCAAATTGATCACATGCTACATCAAGGATATCATCAATATACATCTACTCACCTAGGGTCCATCTCAACATTTGATCAACTAGGGGCAACCTAACTCTGTTTATCCCCTATACTTATTTCTGCACCTGATTCATATCAAATGACCCTATCTATCATCCTCCCACCATCAATCCTCCCATGCAATCTAATCCAATCGAATATCAATCAGTCCAATCAACCAATTGATCATCTAATGTCAATCGTTTATCGTATCATCCATTTGCTCATTTTGAGTACATCAAATTTCCTAACTCTAGATCTTGAGGAAGGAAATTCAATACATTTGTTCATCTCTCTAGATCTTGAGAGAGAATTATCCGTTTATCCAATCAATCCATCAACCTACTTATCTGATCAACATCAATACAACATCAACCAAGTGATTCTAACTGACATCAAGTGATATCCGATCATCATCACCTTATCACAAACATCAACAACATTTTCTCAATCATAGCTATTATCATCAAATTCTCTTCACACTGGGGCATGTTTTGTTGCCAGGATCAATGTTTATCAGAAATGCAATCATCTTGGTTCTCTTCTATCAACTTTGTTCATCAAAAACTTTTACCTACGATCAATATGATTTCATTTCTGAGGGGGCATCATCATATCATCAAATTGGGATTCTACATCATATCTTGTACGAAATCTGGGGCATTAAAATTTCAAACTTTATCAATCAGGGTTTCATATCAAAGTTTCATATCAGAATTTTCATATCAGAGTTTCATATCAAATTTTCATATCAGAGTTTCATATTAGAGCATCATATCAAGGCTTCATATCAGGGTTTCATATCAGATTTTCATATCAGATTTTCATATCAGGATTTCATATCGGAGTTTCATATCAGGATTTCATATAAGGTTTTCATATTAGTCAATCAGCTCATCAGTATTGCATCAATGATCAGGACAATCAAGCTTTCTTTGAATCAATGTGCTTCACACATCAATTCAAAGAGGGGCATTTATAGACACATAAAATTTGCCAGGTGTATCTCAAGCATTCCAAACTATAAATCTCAGCCAAATGCCTTAAAATGTCATCTCAATGCAAATCAAATGGACAAAAATTAAATTAAATTAAAAGATCAAATAATCATGAAATCAAATAATTAAATTCAAAGCCTAAAGGGATTAATCAAATTATGCAATTGATTTTTCAATTGTATAGTTCAAATAAAAAAGATTAAATCCAACCCAATCACCCTTCCATGGCTAATTTAATTAAATGATGGAGTTATTTAATT
>MU224998.1:111479-154418 GCA_018584345.1 Thuja plicata | reverse complement strand
AATCACCCTTCCATGGCTAATTTAATTAAATGATGGAGTTATTTAATTCCTAATATCTTTGAGACAACCAACCAACTTTCCCTCCATTTGAGAACACCTCAAAGCTTTTGACTTAACCAAAATTTGAACATGGTCAACTCACTCTACCCCCTACCCTTGGGAAAATGCTATAAATACAAGCCATTTCCTTTATGTTTAGCATCCAAGAATTTCAAGAGAAAAATCATCCTTACTATAGGAACATTGAGAGCATATGAGCAGCATTTGAGAGCTTTTGAGAGATTTTAGCATTTGCATAGAATTTTAGCATATCATGTTTTGGAGCATTTGTTATTTTCTCACATGATCTTGGAGCATTTTTGAGCATTTTGAGCATTCTAGCTAGATTTGAGCATTCATTTTTCATTCATATCTCGTTCTAGGATTGTCCTTGAGAGAGATTAAGCCTGAGAGCTATCTTAACAAAGCTTGGATAGAGAACTATGAGATGATATAGATTCTTAGCTTCAAATTCTTAGATTTAACTTGTTTTATCTTTCCTTAGAATTGTTTCTCTTAATCTTAATTTCATAAAGGTGTATTTTGTTACACACAATAGCATTCTCATATCGTGATAAGGAATTGATTACATTATTATAGCTATGTGAAAAATTGACTTTGTCATTTCCTCATTTGTTAGTTTGGATTATTATTTGAAGATTCCCCTTTCTCATGATTCAAGAAAAGAGTTTTAAAGGCCACACAATCTTCATTTTTGTGAGGCCCTTCAACATTTATCATTCCATTTCTATTAAACCCTTCACCACATGCTTTAGTCTCATGCATTCATTTCTCTTGTCCCCTTTATCCTGATGGTACTCACAATGATGATTGTCATTCCACCATGAATGTTTGACTTTTGGTTCATAAGGATTTGAATCTGGTAGAACAATAATCTTATTAGCGATAAGAGTTATTAAAGAATTCTAAAGCGGTTCATCCAAGGGTGTGAACCTCCTTGTTTGTGATGGGCTAAAGAACAGTGTTGGTTTGTTAGCTTCTTTCTTGTTTGAAAAGTTTTTGTTTTTGAAAAAGACCTTTGCTGATTGATTTATATTATTTGTTTGGTTATATCCTCTTCTAAGATTGAAAGGAGTATATTTTAAGTTGTTTTCTTCAACATCTCCATCATTGACAAGGCCCTTGTTGGTTTTATTGAACCAAAATTTATTTTTATTGTTAGAAGCTGATTTTTGTTGTTGGAATTATTATGACTATTAGGAAAACCCTTATTTTCCTTCAAAAGATTAATCGCTCCACTCTTCACCAAAACTTCCTCTATGGTAACTCCATTTTTAATGATCTTGTCAATGTAGGTGGGCATGGGAGTTGTATCCAATAGTTCATTGTCATGTTAAAAATATTTAGAAAGATATCCATTTTCACTTTTTTGGGGCATACTTCTAGGATACCAATTAAATACCATTCTCCACCTTTGTAAGAAGACTAGGAATGATTATCCTTCTCTTTGTTTAGTGTTTCATAAATTTATCATTGGGACCTCATGTTTGATGTTATATGAGTAATGAGTCACAAACTTAGATGCCAACTCTTCAAATGTTTGAATCTTTGAGGGTGATTTTGAGAACCATTCCATTATAGGTCATCCAAGACTTCTTTGAAATAGTCACATTAAATAAGTGGTATCATGCATAAAATCCAAGCTTAATTCACAAACTTATCTCAAGTGGTCTTGTGGGTTGGATACCCCCACGTATTTATCATATTTAGCAATGAACACATTCAAAGGGAATAGTACCATAATTAAAGCCTTATTGAAAGAGAATGGGCAGATAGCTTTGATTTAGAATTGCATTAGAGCCACCATTTTCTTCATATTATCCAATTGCATTTGGAAAATTTTGATTTTCTTATTTATGATTGGAATTGGATTTTCATCTTCTTCATTCTTCTTTAGATTAGTCATATCATAATCATGGGGGAGATTTACCCTGGCTTGGGCTAGGTTTCAATTAGACACTAATGGACCAAAAGTGGTTTTTTCTGGAACCTGCTGTCAATTGTCCTTTACTATGACACAACTTTGTACTTTCACCATAAATCCTTTAGAAGATTGAAAAGATCTATTCCCTAATCCACCACATTTAAAAAAACTACCTTAGAACTCCTTGCTACTATTCCTTTTTCTAAGTGCTCTCTGATCAGATTCAACTTCAATGGTTTTCTTCTCTTTGTCATTGTTGCTATATTTCTTTTCCCTTCCTCTAGGGTTACTCTGTCTTCTCTTCAACTTATCTTATGTCTTTAATGCATACTAATAATCATCATCAACTATACTAATCCTCAACATACTCATCTCATCCTGAATGCTAAATCTCAAACCATTAACATACATATCTACATTCTCCTTAGATTCTTCTTGATGTCTAAATTTTATAGTCATCTTATAGAATTCTTTGGTGTATTATTTCACACTCATTTGTTTCTACTTAAAGTTCTACAACTTCATGAAAAACTCTTATTCATAATCCTCAAGAATAAATTTAGATTTTAATCTAGCAATCAACACCCTCCATCTAGTGATTTTCATTTCACCACATTCCTCCCTATCTTTTTGCAATTATTTCCACCATAAGGCAACATGACCCTTTAACTTAGTCTGTGCTATCCTAACCCTCTATAGATCTCTGATGTCTTCAAGCTCAAATTAATTTTCTACCTCTCTATTCTAATCTATCAAATCCTCAGGATGAAATGAACTAGTAAAACTAGAAATATCCATGCTATGACTTTAGCTTACATGTGCCATAGTTCTCACTAATATTTATTCATCTGCAGGGATCTGAGCATCTATATTCTCAAGATCTTTGGCAACTTCCTCATATTTTTCTTCAGTCTTAGGATTCCTTTGTAATTGCATCAACACATTTTAGTCCTCATCTCATTTCAGAATTCCTCAATCATTTTCTCTAGCCTTATAGGGTTCATCCCTCTAGGAAGAATCTTTCCAATCTTTAGGTGCACCTATCTTAGCTTCAATGATCTAATTACAAGGTACTAATTGCCTCTCTAATGGGAAATTTATTAGACACACTTGCATCCTGTGTCCAACTTGGTGATATGTACACCCTTGGTATGTCTTCACCTCTCACAATTTGACATTAAATCCTTCTTATGTACCTGTTACCCAAATTTTTCCATTCTGTGCAAATTGGCCAAGTCTGCCCTGTCTGGCATTTCTCTTTCATGGTTCCCAGGTCTTGGCTCTGCTTAAACCCTTAAAACCTCAATATTTCATGCAAACGATGTAATAAACCCTAAACCCTTGGCTGTTATGTTTCAAAGTTACTTTTTTAAGTCACTTAGAGCATGTGCTTTTTTCCAAGTTGCTTGATCGCTTTGCCCTGGGCGAATATTCTCTTTTCTTTCCTGACTTCGCTTTCTTCTTTGTCGCATAGTCTTGTGACCCTTTGGAATATTCCCCAGATGTCTTCTGACTTGGCTACCTTTCTTCAGTCGCATGATCGCCAGATCCACATTATAACCTTTGAAATGAACGGGACCCACTTCAGTCAGGTGATCGCGAGAAGAATTCAATAGTCAAAGAAAAGTCTTCCGACTTCGCGATCTACTTCATGTCGCATGATTGCTTGATCCAGCCATGACAAATAGTTAAGATTTTTTTTAGTCGCGTGGTCTCGTGATAAAATGGCAGTTAAGAGATAACACTCCCAACCTCGCGACTAGCTGTTTGATGTTAGTAAATTTTGCTCTTGGTCGCATTGTCACCAGAACAGAATGATGACTCAGCTTCCCCAGTGTGCAACAGATTAACCAATGGCTGCGTGATGTGTGTCATATGGTGGATGGATGCTGATGTTAGTCAGGTAATCACCAGATGAAGGAAATTGATCATGCAAATTTGAGACTAAGTGTTTCTTTCCCTTCAGTTGCAGGATCGCAGGAAAATTTAAGGGCAGCCTCAGTTTTTAAGCGATTAAATGCCAGCCGTCCGATGCAAAACACAGATGATCCAACGGCAGATGCATGGTCGGGTGATCAAAGTGCCCTACGTGAAAATTACTCCGGACTCAGCGCCTTGGGGTAGTCGGGATGTCGCTAGAAAGGTCAAAAGGGCTCAGACATAGGATTCCCCGACTTGGCGACTAAGCTTTGTCGCGTGGTCTCGAGACAGAGAGATAGCATCTGGCGATCATGCGATAAGCCATGACGGTCTGAGGTAGCAGTTAGGCACTGGGTTGCTAGAAGAATGGTGAGTTAAGTAAAATGCCTCGCGACTTTGATTTCACACGGTCGCCTTGTCGCTGGATTTAAGCCCAGGTTAAGCAGAGGTAAAATGATACTTTGTCGCCAGGTCATGAGATTTAACCAGGGTTAGTGTCTGATGCTCGCGACAAAGAGACTAGCCGTTGGTCGCTGGGTCACGGGACTTTGAATTTGAATTTCTAGCGGCAAGATGACAGGGGAGAACGCTCGGCAGCCATGGTTTCTATTTTCTCATGTTCCAGATTTGATCAGAGGGTTTCCAATTGTAGAAAATCATGCACAGAATAGTCAGCCAAGATTTGGATAGGTTTGTTTCAATGTCGGTGAATAGGATGAGATTCAGTGTGTTGCACAGAAGAACAGAGTTATGACTGAGTTTCCAGAAGTGCCAAGAGAAAGGAGAAGAAGTCCTGGGCAATGACAAGATGAACACTTGGCCATGCACTGTTCACGGACAAGAGAGGCAGTTATTGCAGAGAAGTATAAGTGAACATGTGTGCATGACTATCCAGAGTGAACATAAATGCTACTAGCCACCGTCTACTAAATCTGATTTCCAGTTGCCAGATCGAGAAGGTCAGGGAAATATCCATGAATATCTGTTTTGACTCGGTCATTCTCGACTGCCTTTTCTCTCTTTTCCTCTCTCCTGTGTTTTAGGGTTAGCGTTTTCCATGATCATCCAAAGTTTTTTGCATCCTAAGGGATCCCAAGATGGTCTGAGCCCTATATATAGCAGAAAAGTTGCATTTACAAGGGTCGGTTGTTCTTCTTTTGTTCTTGCTGTTCTGTAACTTTTCTGAGTTCTTGACAGAGATAAAGAGATTTTGTAACCCAGGAGTTCATTTTTATGCAGAAGGCATGCTCTGTGACATTTCTTTGTCCTTGGTTTATTTTTTGTATGAGTCTGTAACTCACTGTGAGAGATAATATACAAAGCATTGTGTTTTTGGATCAATTTGTTGGATTGTGTCAACCTTGTCTCTTTTCTGCTTGTTTGTGTGTGTCTTGATTGTTGATGGATTAACTGTGGATAATTTCATTCCTCTTAATCAGTCCTTTCACAGCATCTACTTGCAGAAGAGTATGTCTGCTTGCAGGTTGTAACTAGTGTTTACTGTTTAAAACTGTTAACTGTGAAGAAGTCTTTCCTTTTAACTGGTTTACTCCTGACCTGGTTATAAAATATTGATGCATGCCTATATAGGGGACTAGTGTTTCACTTACAATTCAGAGTTAGTTGACCCAGGGGTTTAATCTTCTGTGTGTTATGTTTCATGCCAATTTTTGTGCATCACCTAGTAGGTAGTTTGCTTTCAGTCATTTCCCTTTCAAGCACTCCTTCTATCCCTTTCCCTCCAAAGATTTAATTTCCTGTTTAAGAAGAAAATTAAGATGATTATCCAAGAGGAACTAGCCTAGAACCTGGAGGTCTCATCTCAGTTAGCATAGGTCCCACAACCTGGAGATGATTCCCTTGTTATACTGGATTATCAAGACCAAGAGAGCTTGAGATCAGAGGCGCAAATTCACTGTATAACAGTACCTTACACAAGTCCTTTGTGATTGTGACTTAGATCTTCACTCCTCCACCTCACTATCAAAAGTTCTAGGGATTCACAAGTTAGGAACTCAGTACTACTAACACATGAACCTCGACCTTGCTTACCATCTAATGCAGTCATGGTTAGACTTTCCCTTAAGGAGATAGTCTAACCATGCAACAAGAGTCAATATAGGGGAAGAAAACAACACCACATCATTAAGAACTCAAAAATGAACAAGAAACATGCCTCATTGGCCTTGCTATTAATTAGAATGACAAGTTGCAAGTCAGCCATAAAAAGATCACATTCTCCAAGAAGAAGAAAAAATGTATTACAACATATAGGTCAAGACCTAAATCCATACTAACACCTCCAAATAGAAATGGAATTAAGAGTGATCACACAAGGAGGTCAGCCAAGAGAATAATATAATTGAACAATGTACCAAATAGCATCATTGATTGTGAAATAGCATCACAAAAAAAATCATACCAACAACTAGGAGGAACAATATAAGACCGAACCAATCTTTGGATATCTTCTCTGAGAAAGAATGAAACATGATGAGAAGATAAAAAAATGTTCTCCATTATGCATAAAACACACCAACATGATTACATATATCTATACTTTGTAAAATATGGATGGGGAAAAGCCCCAGTTCCAAGACTTATATTTCCGTCCAGGATTTTCCTTTGTCAATTTTTTTTTTTGGATAATTTCCAAGTGCACAACTTTAATAAAGTCCTATAGAAAACTTAACCTTAGTTAATCCCTTGACCAGATTATTTTGACATAGTTTTTTAAGATAGCAGTAGTTAAAGTGGCCAAACCGCTCATGGGAAAATTTAGTAACTTCATTTGAATGAGTTAGTAGTGCTTTTGGAGAAATATCTAAGGTAAATTTAGAGAAGGTATATAACCTAGATGAGTTATTTGCGTCACCGATATCTACCATTTTGTTGTTACAAAGATATCTTATCTCAAATAAAATTGGAGAGAAATGAACTCTCATGCCCTTCCCTAGATGATTTATTTGATACACTGAAAGGAGATTAGTTTATAGTGAAGGGACACTTAGAATTTTTGAAAATGTTCCTCCTTCAACTTTAAAAGACACTCTCCCTTAGAAAAATCCTGGAGTGTTATCCCGTAGAGTGATTGAAGGCATACAATATTATTCTATGGGTGAAAACTCAACCTTTTGAGTGTTGGGATTAATGGGAAGTAGTATTGAGAGGGGAGGGTGAATCAATAATCTAAAACTTTTAATACCTTTCACAATTTATCATTAGTAATCATTCATTACTACATTACTGACCATTACTGTTGTTCTTTCTTATGCATGTAGTATTATTCCATAATATTTAATTGTTTGTAACATTCACAACAACATTCATGAAAATGATAAACACATAACACAAGATATGATATCGCAGAAAACTCCTATTAGGAAGTAAAAACAGTGGTGGGGATGGAACCCACAAAACTTTACTATTTGTAGAATGGAAGGGAGCTAGTTAAGGCTTACAATTTGATCACTTCTGATGATCTACCCTATTAGGAGTATTAAGGTGGAGACCTATTACGATCTATTCTTTTAAGAGCGTTAGCAACACTGATTCAAGTGTGCACTTAGTTATGAGATTTACAATAGGATGGTTAAGCCCACCTTTCTTGAAAGGATTTCATTAATGTACTACACTTGTTAGAATGAGTATAAATGTTGACTTGACTATATGCAATCTACAATTGCTAATTACAGATCTATTAAATCTCTCAGAATAATAATATCACCTTAAGTGATTAATGAATACCATATCTCTGCTCGTTGGTAACCTGTGTTCTTGTTCTTTAAACTAATTTGATTATGTTTATGTCCTTCTTCATAAATTCTCTTGTTTGGTCTCTAGATGCTCTCCATGGCTAAAATCTTCATTGAACAACTACTATTCTCAATAGATTGAACATCTATTTATATGAGTAATTTGACCTATCTTGGAATCACACATTATAATGTTAACTCTTAGATCCAAGGTTTACAACTTGACCTTGATCTTTAGTTTGCATATTTTAAAACAATAAAACTGATTAAAAAAATATTAATTACATTGATTCCTCCACACACAATGGATTAAAAAGTAAATCAAGAAGCTATAAAGAAAGTTCAGTGATTTATCTGACATGGAAAGTCATATCCACTTTTTGTAGGATGTAACTGACTGTTGGTTCTTGGTCATCCAGGTGAACTAAAAGTCTTTCAGCATTGCTTTGTTGAACTGTTCATTGGGTTACCTTTGTCTATCATGTTCCTTTTACCTTTTTTTCATTGGATAACACTTAATATTGTTTTTTGGGTAACCTTGGCATCGGGTAGTGTTGTGCCTTGTCTATCGGTGTACTAAAAACTGATAGTGCAGATCATGTTTTTCCTTATGTATACTAATGGCTAAATATAATGCATTCAATCTCCCCCTTTGACATTATTATCAAAAACTAATATGTGCATAATACTAAAGTATTTGGTATACACACCATGTCTATATCCTTGTCATCATATGACTCCCGCTAACTGTATGCATCAGTATAGTATAAGTATATGTACATGTATACTATACATTCTCTATTCTGTATGTACATATATTATTTCCTCCTTGTATTTTTCCCTTTCTTTTAATTTACATATAATTTCCTCCTTTTGACTGAGGTGTGTGAACATATCAATTTCCCCCTTTCTTTGATACTTATGACAAAAATGTAAAACTTATAATATGCCAAAATTGTGACAAAAATGTGCAACTTACAATGTGTCAAATATATTGGAATTGGTTGTCTTGATATCTTTTGGCATTTTCTCCCATTTTTATTTTAGTCGTTCTAGTGCCATGTGTTGTAGCTCTAGCCTTGTGTGCATATCATAAATGTTTTCTAGGACAAACATTTGTGTGGTGGCAATAAATGTATTTGCCTCTATCATATTTTTTTGTAGGAATGTAAGTGTCGGTAAGAGTTGAGATTGGAGCTCATTTACCTCATCTCTGTATTTCATCTCTACAATTTGTATGTCTTGTCTCAGTTTCTAAGCCTCTTTAATTTGCTCAGTGTGCAATTTAATTGCTTCTTCATTAGTTTTGAGACCTTTTGAACTTGACTTAAGATCAACATCAATTTGTGCTACCTGATTGGTATACTCATGAGTGAGTTGATCTAGTATACACAATTTCTATATTAAGGTAATAGCTTCTAAGATAATTGGTTCAAGTGTGCTTACCAATTCAGATAGCTTAACCTTTTTCAATGCCACTTCCTGGCTTATCTTCTCCACTATCTTGAACTCAAACTTTTGTTCAAGTTTTTGTTCCATAACTTTCTTAGCATCAATATTCTTAGAGGTTATTGCATCTGTGAGTACTATCAGTTAATCGAGCATTGGAGCTTTTTGATCAATATCTATATTAGGTACAATCTATTGGAGTATTCCTCTTACTGCTTCCAGTACCTTGGCCTATTTTTCTTCTCTTTTTAGCTTGTCTTGAATGGCCTTTCTTTCATATTATTTCATACATTGTTAAAGTAGTTGGATCCAATGTCCTTGGATCATAAACTGGAATCTCAATGATTTCATCTAGAGTTACTAGATTCTTATGCTTTCCTTTCTTCTTCTTTGATATTTGTGGGGATATAGATGTATGAACCGCCATAGCTAGTTTATTTGTTCTCTCTAAAGTGGTTGGTGAAGGCTTTGTGGAAGATGCTTCTTGTGTTTTGTTCTTGGGCTGTACCCATAAGTTTTGTGAAGACATCTCTTCATCAACGTTTGGTGTCTCTACAGATTTTGCTTCTAATTTCTTCTCTAGCTCATCCTTCTTTTCTTCTTCACTTATATCTTTCTTCTTGTCCTCATCTACCTTTTGTGTTTCTTCTTCCTTTTGATCAGTAAACTCATCTTTCTGGTCATTGGTTGCAGTTTTCTCTGCAGTTGTATCTTTTGTAGGAGCTGTGGTTTCTTTTTCTTCTCCATCACCTTTGTCCTTAGGTGTGCTTGTGTCCTCTGCAGTAGATCTATCATTTCCCTCTAGTATGTTTATTGCCTTCATTAAGACATGCATATTACTTTGAGTTGTAGCTTGGGCTGTATTGATAGTGGTGTCCTTCTCATCGGTTAGAGCCTTTTTAGCAATGACATCCTCATCTTTTTGTATCTCCTTTGCAAGGTTTGTTTCAGTCAAGTCCATGACTGATGTGTCTTGCCATGTTTCATCAGAAACATTCCTATCTTTATCATGTGAAGTATCTAAATATTTTTGATGTTGATCCTTGAGTGTAATGAATATTGCATCATCATTTTTCTGAGGATCTTTGTCAGATTCATATTGTGTGATGTCTTGAATGTCAAGATCATCCATTTCTTCACTATTGTCCAAAGAATGTGCTAAGGAATTTCCTTTTCTTTTTCCTCCTCTTTATGAGATGTGTTGGTGAGAAGTAACTGATTCTCACCACTTTTTGACTCTACTGTTAGATCCAAGAGTTGTCTCCATTTATCTTCAGTCATTGTATCTAGCTCTATAAACTTGCTTTCTAGCACTGTGTGTTCTCTTAGCTTGGCTAAAAAATTTCATGAGTGCTTCTTGAGTATTTTTTTGATTTCTTCAACTTTAGATTTAGGAGTCATTAGTTTTACAAGTACCCTCTCCCTTTCTTCTCTCTCTATTTGTAGGGAATATGACCATTGTTGGTATATCCTTTTACCCAGTTCTTTAGGTATTTGATTTACAAATTCTGCCAGTGCATATTTGTACTTCATTATTGACTTAATGACTTCCTCTTGTATCTTATTCTGGTCTTCTAGCTTTAGTTTATCCCATTCTATTATCTTCTTATCACACATGGTGCTAGATACATCAATAGAATCAACAGCTTCATCAATTATTTGATTCCTGTAGTTCTTCTTCACTACGTCAGGCTCATCATCTTTAGTATCCTCTAAGTGAGACTTTGTTCGAACCAACCTTTTCCTCTTCTTTGAAGGTGTTGTTTTGACGGTTTGTTGCCTTGTTATTTTAGTTTGTTTCTTCCTTATATAGGTCCTTACTTGACCTTTCTTAAGTGGTGTGGTATCGGTTGTAGCAGTTTGACTCCTTGTCCTCTGCTTCTTTGTAGGAGGTGGAGGTGGAGGTGTATCAGATTCAGTCTCCTCAGAATTTGATTTTTGTTCTTCTTGTTTTTCACCGATGGTGCCCTATTCATCGGTTTCCTCTGGTTGTTCCTATTCTTCTTCTGTAACTGATAGAATCTTCTTAAGATTCTTAACCATCTTATCCTTTTTGTTTCCAATTCTCTTGATTTCTAGGCCTCATTTTATCTTTGATTTGGCCTCTTCATAGGTTCCAAAACTAGGTTGTTTGTTGTCAATAGGCTCATTGATTAATGTATCAATTGCATTTGTAGCCTAATCAATATTAATTTCATAGTCCAATGGTGCTAACCAAGCTTTTCTTGGTACAACTGGTTTGATATGAGTGAAATTAGTATCCACCATAAAGCATATTTCATCCTTATGTTTTTCCACTAGCTGTTCAAGAATCCTTGTTCTTTCCATCATCTTTTCCTTGAACTCAAGGAAGTATGTAGACATAACAGATTCAAAGTTGTCCCCTAGTGACTTAATCAGTTCACTAATCTATTGTGTTACCAATTTGGTAGTGTCTCATTTTACTTTTCCTACTAAACAAAAGTATTCTTGAAAATAGAAAAAAGATACACATGATTAGTGATCCAAACTTACATGTGCTAGTCTTTGTAGACCTTATTATGTGCATGTTCTCATCAAGTTGTTTTAACAGGATCTCACACAGATCCATTTGACTTCCTTTCATCACTATCTTGTAAGCTATGCTTACTGATGTTGTAGAAATGCTATTCAATTTGCTTGCTTGAAAAATCTTATACCCAATTGCAAATGCACCAAACCTTAGTTCCTCATTGCTGATGGTGTTTACTTTCAATCCTCTTTTGTCTCATTCTGCCTTTTTAAGTTTTGTGACTTCTAGCCTAGATGGGTGCTTGTGAGCCTTAGACTTGTTAGTTATTGGATAACCAGTGATAGCATGAAGAACATCCTTAGTGATTTGTTTAGGTTGATCCAACCATAGTTTCTTGTTATGAATTCTGCTAAGAACCAACCTAATCTAATCTGTTTTGAATTCCCTCGGGAAATGTATGGCATTAGTTAACACTTTGACTTCCAAGTGTTTGTGTTCTTCTTTCAGGTTTCCTTTGGCATCACACAACTTGTTATAAGCTTTGTCCATCTCAAGATCACCTAACTTAGTGATCTTGCTGTGGATATATGACCTAACGTCTTTGATAAGAAAAACCCTAGGTGGAATTTTTGTAAACACTCCAGTTTCATAGGGTTTCGATGAAATTTTTGGACATATCTTATACTTGGGATCTACACATGTACTATTCTTGATCAGCTTAACCACATTCTATTTATCGTTCTTGATCTTAGTGGTTCTTGAGGTGGTTGCCATCATTTTTCAAGTTTTAGGGTAGTCTAGAAATTTAGGACTTTCTTGAAAAATAACAATAGAGATATTTCAGTGCTTTCAATACTTACTTCCATTCGTGATAGTGGTGAAAGATCTATTTTCTGCATGCTGAATCAATCTATGGATGCTTCTGCTTTCTTCTCTTCAATCTCTCTATATTTGCTCTGCTTTCTTTTCAAATCGTGGGTTCAAAATGAAGTTGTCCCATCGATTATTTATAGAATTTTTTCCCTAAGTCTTTGTAATAAATGCTCAATGACTCGTCATGACACGAAGATAAAGTTCATCGGGAAGACCTTTAAACTTTATCATTGGTGATGATATAATAATTTGGGATTGTTGTTTAACAGTTTTTCTTTTACCTATGAATATCGATATTCTTATCGTGACAACTTGTATTTTTCCTTTCTTTCTGACAGGTGTCGGGTTACATTGGCAACTTAGCCACTTTATGTGTTGATCAAAAATTTTTGGTAATTATAGAAAAACTTATCTACTTTGTTCACCGATGATTTTTGGTATGTGTATATGAACGGGGTATCTTTCTCAGAAATGGAACAAGAAATATAATATGCATCTTTATTATGAAGATTTTGTCTATCTATCAATTTGTATAATGGAACCGATGAAAAATATGAATTGGTGTAATGTAGCTCCATACTTACTTGTTCAGCTTAAGTGGGGTTGGTGATGTCACGAAATCTATTGGATGGGGTGTCACCATTTGCATTTCTTGGTCCAGCTTCATCATTGCTTGAATCTTTTCTCCACTTTTTATCTCTAGCCCTTCGGATATATTCAATGGTGTTTCCATTGGCATATGTGCTTGTCTCTATCAATTGGTCTTTGCAATCTTTCTTGAGGTGACCAACTTTATGATAGTGTAAGCATGTCATTCCGGGGTTTGACCAACCTCTAGATCTTTTGGTCCATGCTCTCATGTAGTTTGCAGCAATGTGGCCATATCTACGATATACAGTTAGTCCAAGTATTGTAGTCCCATACATATTGATTACCAATTCTCTTTGGTTGATATGGGACTTCTTGACCTTTTGGCTTCCACGGTTACCTTCTCTTTTTCTAGCATTCTACAAATGTGTGCCCATTCATTTTGCATGTAGGACAATATTTTTCCATGTAGGTTTCCTTCTTTGGCTATTCTATCTTGCTCTTACATTCATAAGCCTTAAGTGCTTTCATGTTACATTTATAATAGAATCCTATGAATGTAGATGTAGATTTAGGAATACCTTTCATTTTACTTCTACATACATTTTATGTGTGGCCTTGCTTTCCACAGTGCTTATATGTAAGCTTTATTGGTCGTGGATTTTCATAGACATTCTTTGGATTTGCTTGATTGGATAATTCTCCATTTTCAGTAAAGCCTATACTGTTGTTGTTGTTGACTCTTTGTTGTCCTTCAAGAAAATCATCCATTCTTTTATTTCTCTCTTCAGCCTTTTTGATAATATCATTATGTTGTTGCTGAATTCTAACCTCATGTTTTAGTTTCTCATTCTCTTCTCTTAGTTTACCGATAATCTATATTCTCTCAATGAGTTCCACATTTATTTAGTTTTCTTCTTTACTCATAAGAATAATATGATTTGTGAGATCATGGTGATGCTCAACATGTCTTTGAATTTCCAATTGCTTTTATTGTAGTTTCTCTATAATCTTCCTTCTGTCATCAGTAGCTAATGTTATTTCTATTTTATCTTGTCTAGTAGAACTCATCAGATCAATCATTCTTACCATCTGGCTCTCTTGACTGATTTTCAGCATCTTTATTTTCTCTGTCAGATGTTGATTGATCTCCTTTAGATTTGTGATGTTCTCTTCTGATGTATTTGATGTATTACTTGCATTTGATCCTGAAGATTCAAAGAAATCTGGAATCTCTTCTTCTTTATAATCTTTTTCATTGCTCCAGGTTGCCATACCTTTCCTCTCTTGCAAATAGCTCTCTCATCTTGATTCTAGCTTCTTTATACTGTTCATACAACATCTGTATCTCAATATTTTTATTCTCAATATTCTTATCAAGTTTTTACTTCTCCATTGTATGATCTTTTCTCTTAAGCATTTAAGCTTTTCCAAGAAGAGACTTATCTTTGATACCAATTGTTGGGATTAATAGGAAGTAGTACTAAGAGGGGAGAGGTGAATCAGTAATCTAAACCTTTTAACACCTTTCACAATTTATCATTAGTAATCATTCATTACTGCATTACTGACCATTACTGTTGTTCTTTCTTATGCATGTAGTATTATTCCATAAAATTTAATTGTTTATAACATTCACAGAAACATTCATGAAAATGATAAGCACATAACACAAGATATGATATTGCAAAAAACTCTTGTTAGGAAGTAAAAAATATGTGGGGATGGCACCTACAAAAATTCACTATCTACAGAATGGAAGGGAGCCGGTTAAGGCTTACAATTTGATCACTTCTGATGATCTACCCTGTTAGGAGTATTAAGGTGGAGACCTTTTAAGATCTACTCTATTAAGAGCTTTAGCAACACTGATTCAAGTGTGCACTTAGTTATGAAATTTACAATAGGATGGTTAATCCCACCTTTCTTGAAACGATTTCATTAGTGTACTACACTTGTTAGAATGAGTACAAATGTTGACCTTACTATATGCAATCTACAATTGTTGATTACAGATCCATTAAAGCTCTCATAATAATAATATCACCTTAAGTGATTGATGAATACCTTTTCTCTTCTCGTCGGTATCCTGTGTTCTTGTTCTTTAAACTAATTTGATTATGTTTCTGTCCTTCTACATGAATTCTCTTATCTGGACTCTAGATGCCCTCCGTGGCTACAATCTTCATTGAACAACTACTATTCTCAATAGATTGAACATCTATTTATACAAATAATTTGACCTATATTGGAATCACGCATTACAATGTTAAATCTTAGATCCAAGGTTTACAACTTCACCTTGATCTTTAGTTTGCTTCCTCTACACATAATGGATTAAAAAATAAATCAAGAAGATATAAATACAAATTTAGTTATTTATCTGATGTGGAAAGTCTGATCCACTTTTTGTAGGATGTAACTAACTATCATTTCTTCATCGTCGGGTTGAACTGAAAGTCTATTGGCATTTCTTTGTTGAACTATTTGTAGGGATCCCTTTGTCTTTTGAGTTCCTTTTACCTTTTTTCATTGGATGACACTTAACAGTGTTTGTCAGGTAACCTTTGCATTGGGTAGTGTTGTGCCTTGTCTGTCGGTGTAGTGAAAACTGATGGTGTAGATCATGTTTTTCCTTATGTATACTAATGGAAAAATAGAATGCCTTCAATTACCCCAATATTATTCCTTTTTGGTAGAAAAATGAGATGCTCAATTTTATTTTCCATGCACTCATGTTCTTCATGACTATTTTTCTTACAAAAGGGACATTTAACTCTCTTAATACTTGATTTACTTTTTTGAAATGATTGATCCTTTTTTATGTTGTCAATTTTATGCTCTTTCCTTCCTTCCCTATCTTTTTGAGTCTTCTTATTCTTTCCTTTCACACTCTCTTTCTTTTCATTTAGAACAATTAGAGCTTGGGGCATAGTAGATTTCAAAGTACCCATTTGAATTAACTTTTCTTTCTCGCTTGAAAGATAAAAATTGAAGTCATCTAGTGTGGTAATTTTCCATGAGCTACCAAGAGCTCTTTTAGTAGAATGGAAAGTAGAGACAAACAAAGAAAATTCAGAACCTAGTTTTTAAAGTATAGTAAGGATTAATGAAAACTCTTTCTTGTCAATTCCAAAATCCTTTAGTTATAAATTTAAAGATTTAAATATAGTGAAAAAATCCTCTAAAATTGTGAAAATTATAGGATGTAGACCTAAAAGTTGTTTTTCCAACTCATGACTTCTAATTTCATCAATTATCCCAAATAGTTTGTTTAGAGATCCCCAAACTTCATTGGGTATTTTAAATTTCTTGACATAAAATACTAATTAAGGAGATAGATTTAAACATAAGAAACCAAATTCTTGGTCACACTTATTAAAAAAACTTTTATTTTTCCTTACATGTGCTAGGTTCTTTTTTTGTTCTCATTGTTACCTTAAATAAACCTTTTGTCTTAAGTACAACAATTACTTTCAACTTCCAATCATGATAATTGAAAGGTGTTAGAGGTTGTATTGTCACATTAGAATCCATGTTGCTAGAATTAGATTATTTCTTTGTAGAATGAGAAGATAAAGAGCTTTAGAAATGCAACAAATGTGAAGTGAAGGAACAACACTGAAGAACCATAACTGATTGAATGTTTGAAGATGTTAAGTAGATGATCACTGAAATCCAGAAATTTAATGTAAGACATTAAATCAGTTAATGGATTGTATTATCATTGATGTCAACTTGATATAATCTGATTGGTTATATACATATGTCAAAGAATTTAGAGAACCAAAGAAATAAAGGTTATGCTATGAGTAATGCATAAAAGTTCAGTATGCACTAAGTGACTACAAATACCGACGGTAAGTGTACCCTGATGAATTGAGAAACCAAAGAGAAGAGTCATAGTGATGCCTGAGAAAGAAACCTGAGAAGGATTATTGAGGTACAGAATCACAAGAATTACCGATAGGAAGCATTTCACAGTGTTACCCGATGGACAAACAACCCCGACGAACACACAACCTTGATGGAGATGCATGAGGAGAATTGAAGTGTTGTCTGAGCTAAGAAAGATTTAAAACACTAAAAAGAACTAAATTTAAGAAACAACAAAAGATGTAACTGGAAAGAGATAAAAAAAGGAGTTAGTTGTTTACATTGTTTTCATGGACAATTTAAAAGATAGAGATAAGCTAGAGTTTTAAAAATGTTTTATTCCAGTTGTCTAAGAGAAATCTAAGGGATAAAACTGAAGTAAAGTTTTAGAACAAGATTGGGTAGAATTGTGGATCATGCCAAGAACAAGAAAGTCAAGGACTTTTAAATGGTTAAATCATGTCTATAAAGAGATAAGACAATTAATTGTGAATTAGGGGAGTAAATAGAGAAGAGGATGCTTAAGAGAAACTAAAGAAGAAAGACTTCATTCAGACCTGATCAATCAAGCTGAAGAACAAAGCTAATTCTATGTTCACCGAGAAATAGAGAAGCACAACATCATCGAGCAGAAAGAAGTGGAGGAAAGGTATTGAAAATAGACATTTATTAGAAAGGTATTATGAGCTTACAATAGATTTGAAAACCTAAAAAGTATAGTTGTATATGTGAACAGATCATTTACTATTTCAATTTAACCATTGGATCAGAAAGTCTCTTAACCGAGTAGGACTTAACAATCCTTTATATATTGAGATACATCCCAAGGAGTATCAAAAATTTTGGTCATGAAGATAGCATCGAGATGCCAGATACCAAGTGAAAAACTACAATGGGTTTGGTCATGAAGATAGCATAGAGATGTCAGATATCAAGTGACAAACTATTCTATTTAAATCCTCTAACAAGGTCACACCTAACAGTGTGTTTGGAACATTTAATAGGGTTGGCTCTTCACCGAGCTCACTTCAGAAAAGTGAAACTTTTGGGTTACCGGTCCCAAGTGGTTCTCCCCTTAATAGGGTTTCCATGTTAAAAATCCATGTGTCAATGTGTTTATGAGTCATTACTTCAGTGTTTTAAATTACACATAACTAAATCTGGATTGATCAGTATACACTAATAAATTTACTATATTTCGGTAAATGAAAGAGTGCTAATCGGTGAACAGTAAGAATAAGGTTTAACAATGAGATATGAGCAGTAGTTATTTGTTAAGATTATTTCAAGGCATTCATCTTGTAGAACTGAAGATAACTAGAGGCTTAATATTGTAGTACTAGGTTTTTGGGTTAATTTATTGGAATATTTTTTAGGCCACTGATCACAAGACGAGGTAGAAGGAAGGTTTCAAGACCTAAGAAAAAGATCACAAGATGAGAAAAAGAGATGTGCCCAAGTTGAACAAGGACAACTTTGCATCATTGCAAAGTAGGATAAGAATCAACCTATCAGGTATTGGAAATGATGTTATTCAATACTTAGATACTGAATATGTGTTGCCTATAGGACCTCACACATTTGAGAAATTAAGAGAAAAGAATGAGCATAATTACATGATGATAGAGCTTGCCTCCTCACTCTCTGATGTTGAGTTTGAAGATGTCAAAACTTGCACCTCTGCAAAGAAAATGTGGGACAAATTGAAGCTGGTACATGGATGAGATGCTAATGTACTAAGAGCTAAGGCAGAAAGCCTAAGAGGGAGGTTTGATGATATAAGGATGAATGAAGGACCAAATATTACTTAGTATAGCTACAAAATCAAAGAGGTAGTCAATGCTATCCGAGGAGTTTGAGGTGTACTTGAATAAGAGACAGTGGTAAGAAAAATTGTAAGAACCTTACTACCTATATATGCTATTAGAGTATCTTATATATAATAAATGGGAGAAGTTGCAAATAATAATGTTACTCTAGATAGTCTGATTGGTAGACTGATTTCATTTGAGATGAATAAGTTTGATAATAGTGTCTTACCATCTATAGAGTCTACATTTAAATATTCTTTAAAAATAAGTAAGCCAATTCATAAACACACTACTTGAGGAATGATAGTGAAAGTGATAGTGATGACCAAGGAATTGATGAGATTGAAGAACTAATGGAAAGAAGATTGCAGAGGGGAAAAGGTAGATACAAAGGTAAATTACCACTTGTATGTTTTAATTGTAAAGAGATTGGACACTTTACTACAAGATGTCCTAGCAGAAGAAAAGATGACAGAATTAATGATAAAACATATGAAAATAAGTTTGATAAAGGTGATGACCGATATTACCAAAGCAACCAAAAATATGCCATAAGAGATACCCGAGACTACAAGGAAAAAGGGAAGAAAGATTGTTACCTGGCTGAGAATAAAGCTGAAGACACTGACACCAAATCATATGAAGACATTGAGATGGTATTTGTAGCCATTAAGGATGATTTCGATGAAGAAGAATTGTGTATTGAGATTGCACTCATATCTAAGGTTAGTAAGAACAATGTCTCGATTATAGATAGTGGCTGCACTCACCACATGATTTGTGATAAACAAAATTTTGAAAATTTTGAATACTATAATGGTGGATCAATAAGAATGGGTAATGACTCACCTTGTCCAGTTGAAGGTAAAGGAACCATAATGTTGAATAACCTGATCAAATGTGAAAATACTTACTGGGTAAAATAACTTAATTATAATCTATTGAGTGTTTCATAGCTAAATAACACAGGTCACTAAGTAGCATTTGAGAATAAGAAGGAAAATATCTTCAATGAATCAAGAAGGTTGATCAGAACTAGCGAGCAGACAAAAGGTAACCTATTCTATCTTGATAAAATTTAAACAACTTGTTTAATGGATAGAAATGAAAACATATGGTTGTGGCATAGGATATTATGTCATGTGAATTTTGACAACATGATTAAGATAAGCAATAAAAGGAAACTAAGATGCTTATCAAGCATGTCAAAGCCTAACCACATCATGTGTAAGAATTTTCAAAAAGGTAAAATGAGAAAGTCTAGTTTCAAGAGAAAAACCCATACATTTGATGCTATTCTAGAATTAGTCCATACTCACCTATGTGGACCTATGAGAAAAAAGAGTTATTATGGAGATAGATATTTAAATATCTTTGTAGATGATTACTCTAGAATGATGACAGTTATGTTCTTAAAAAAAAATTAGAAGAATTCAAGATGTTCAAATGATATACAACTATGGTAGAAAAACAAATTGGTAAGGAATTAAAATGCTTAAGATCAGATAGAGGATGGGAATTTATTTCTAATGAATTCACTAACTATTGCAATGAGCATGAAATTAAAAGACATGTTTTTACACTAAGAACACCATAGAAAAATGGGATTGCTGAAAGGAGAAATAGATCCATTGTTGATTGTACAAGAACACTGATGATTGATAAAATCATCACTCAAAATTTCTGGACGGAAGTTGTCAGTACTGATGTCTACACATTGAACATAGTATAATTGAAGAAAGACACCCTATGAGATATGGTATGGTTACACACCCAATGTAAGTTACTTTAGAATTTTTGGTAGTCAATGTTATATTTTGAAAGACGATAGAAATGAAAAGCTTGAATCCAAAAGTGAAGAAGGTATCTTCCTAGGGTATTCCACCAAAAGAAAGGCTTATAAATTTCTTAACAAGTCCTCTAAGAAAATCATTGAAAGTAAAAATGTTAGAGTAGATGAATATGTAGAGAAAAATGATGAGGAAAGAAGAAAAGAACCAAAAGACTACACCAAGTTTTTTTACTCTGAAGAACCTGACACTCTACCTGAGCAACAGTGTATCACTCCTGAGAAAAAAACATTGCACTCGAGCATTAGGCTGCAATTATCAAAAATCAAGAAAATACTCAAAATGAAGTTCTGAGCGATGGAGACCAAAATGATGGTCAAGATGATGATCAAAATTATGAGCAAAGTGCCAAACCAAAACTTGTCAATCATGTCACAAGACACCATCCACATAACCAGATCATAGGAGACAAGAAGGCTAGAATGAGAACACAAAGTAAGTCACTGATCACTAGAAGTTTAATTTATGATTTTGAGCCTAAATATGTTAATACTACACTTGAAAATGAAGAATGGGTTAATTCTATGATTGAAGAAATAGAATAGATTGAGAAGAACAAGACATGGACACTAGTACCGAGACCATATGAAAATAATGTCATCGGTACCAAATGGATATTCAAAAACAAGTTGAATGAGAATGGAGAAGTCACAAGGAATAAAGAAATATTAGTGTGCAAGGGTTATGCACAAGAACGGATTGATTATGGAGAAAAAATTTCACCTGTTGCTACACTAGAAGGATTTAGAATACTACTTTCTTATGTTGCATTCAAAGGATTCAAGATATACCAGATGGATGTCAAATCTGCATTCCTAAATGGAATACATGAAGAAGAGGTATACACTAAAAAACTAGAAGGGTTTGTTGATCCAAACAAGAGAAACATGGTATGTAGACTACATAAAGCCTTGTATGGATTGAAACAAGCACCTAGAGCCTGGTGTGAAATACTTCACTCCTATCTCATAAGCATTGGATTTATCAGAACAAGTGAAAATATCAATTTGTACTTAAAAGAAGCTACTGATGATAATATTATGATTGCTAAAATATTTATTGATGATATCCATATTTGGGGGTACCGATATGCTATGTAAATCATTTTCTAATGAAATGAGAAAAGTGTTTGAAATGTCTATGTTTGGGGAGATACAATTCTTTCTTGGTCTACAGATTATTCAATAAGATGCAGGCATATATATCACACAATCCAAATACATCAAGGAAGTGTTGAAGATATTCAAGATGGAAGATTCCAAACTAGTTGGAACACCTATGGCAATCGGATGTAAGCTAACAAAGGAAGATAAGTCAAATGAGGTAAATCAGACCCTATTTAAATCAATGATTGGGAAACTAATGTTTGTTGTTCATACCAGACCAGATATAACATATGTAGGTGGTATTGTTCCAAGATTCTCTACTAATCCTAAAGAATCAAACATGACTCTTCTCAAGAGAATTATGAGATATCTAAAGAACAACGAAGACTATGGCTTATGGTATAAAAGAGAAGGCAAATTTTATCTTCAAATCTATATATATGTTGATTGGGCTGGAAATTTAGATGACATGACGAGCACAACTAGAGGAGTATTCTTCATGGGTGACAAACTTGTCACATGGATCAACAAGAAGAAAGGATGCATCTCACAGTCAACTACATAAGCAGAATATGTGGCTGCTACTGCAAATTGCTCCAATATTGCATGGATCAAACAATTTCTAGATGCTATAAATATGAATATCCTTGAACTAGTAATTATCTATGGTGATAATATCAGTGCAATAAACATAACAAGAATCCAGTTATGCATGCTAAGACTAATAATATTGCTATCAAGTATCATTACTTAAGAGGACAAGTGCAGGCAAAATAAGTGATACTGGAATATGTTCAATCAAAGGAACAATTAACTGACATATTTATCAAGCCATTGCCTAAAGATACATTTGAGTACTTGAGACAGAGACTAGGGGTCCCACCCTTGTCTATCAGTGAGTAAGCTAACTAGTGGATTGCATCAATCTACACACAATCAGAAGATCATTCATGTTGATGCAAGTAAAGAAATGGAATACAAAGATACATATGTACATAGAAAGGTACTAATCTGCACTGAAAACCAGAAATGTTTATTGGTTAATATAGAGCTATGTTTTAGATGGAAGGGAAATTCAAGGAATATATTAAATAATGAGATATAAATTTGTTATTTTTGTTAAAGGGAGAGATTTAAATTGTAAGGGAGAGATTATATCCACATGGGAGAAATGTAAATAGTAAAGAGATGTAACCTGTAAGGGAGAGAATATCCAAAGGGAGAGATTACATATGAAATATCCGTCATGAGGGAGAGAATAAATACTAAGGGAGAGATTGTTGTCAAAGGAAAAAGAGATGATCAAGGAGAGGACCAGTCAAAGGGAGAGAAAATATCAAAAGTAGAAGCTGATACATCTATCTAGTAAAGGGAATGAAGATTTAAGAAAGCACTCGACAAGAAACAAATCTAAGCTAAATGAGCTTATTGAGAGCCAAAAATTTGTATTGGTTATAGAATAATAAGTTTAGAAGTTTGATGAACTACAACTGATATATTTCATAATGTATTAGTAGTATGTAGTGTGTTTCCATCAATTCCAAAGGGAGAGATTGAAGAACCATAACTGATTGAATGTTTGAATATGTTAAGTTGATGATCACCGAAATGAAAAAAGTTAATGTAAGACATTAAATCAGTTAATGGATTGTATTTTAATTGATGTCAACTTGATATAATTTGATTGGTTATATACATATTTTTAAAAAATTTAGAGAACCAGAGAGATAAAGATTATGCTATCAGTAATGTATAAAATTTCACTATGCACTAAGTGACTACAAACACCAACAGGAAGTGCACCTCAATGGATAGAGAAAGCCAAGAGAAGAGTGACAGTGATGCCCAAGCAAGAAACCCAAGAAGCATTACCAACATGCAAAATCACAAGCATTACCGACAGGAAGAAATTAAAAGTGTTACCTAACAAAGGGAGACAACCCCTTGCAGACAGACGACCCCGATGGATATTCTCAAGGAGAACTGAAGTGTTAACTGAGCTAACAAAGAGTCAAAAGGCCAAAAATAACTAAAGTTCATAAATGACAAAAGACATAGGTGGCAAGAGCTAAAAAAAGGAGTTAACTAGTTGTTTACATTTTTTTCATTGACAAGTTAAAATCAAGTGATAAGCTAGAGTTTTAAAGTTGTTTTATTCCAATTGTCTAAGAGAAATCTACGAGATAAAATTGAACTAAAGTTTTAAAAATAGATTGGCTAGAATTGTGGATCATGCCAAGAACAAGAAAGTCAAGGAATTTGAAATGGTTAAATCATTTATATAAATAGACAATCTACTTCATTGTGAATTAGGGGAGTGAATAGAGAACAAGATGTTGAAGGGAAACTAAAGAAGAAATACTTCATTCAGACTTGATCAATCAAGCTGAAGAGCATAGCTAATTTTGCAGAAACTAAACAACAAAGAACCACATCATCACTAAGAAGAAAGAAGTGGAGAAAAGGTATTGAAAAGAGACAATGATCAGAAAGGTATTATGACCTTACAATAGATCTGAAAATTTTCAAAGTATAGTTTTATATGTGAAAAAATCATTTACTATTTCAATTTAACCATTGGATCTGAAAGTCTCTTAACTGAGAAGGCCTTAACAATCCTTTATATATTGAGATACATCCCAAGGAATATCAAAAATATTGGTCATGAAGATAGCATAGAGATGCTAGATATCAAGTGACAAACTACACTGGGTTATTCATGAAGATAGCATAGACATGCCAAATATCAAGTGACAAACTATTCTATTTAAATCCTCTAACAAGGTCACACCTAACAGTGTGTTTGTAACCTTTAACAAGGTTGTCTCTTCACCGAGATCACTTCAAAAGAGTGAAAATTTTGGGTTACTGATCCCAAGTGGTTTTTCCCTCAACAGGGTTTCCAAGTTAAAAATCCATGTGTCAATATATTTATGAGTCATTACTTTAGTGTTTTACATTATGCATAACTAAATCTAGATTGATCGATATACACTAAGTAATTTACTGTATTTTGGTAAATGAAAGACTACTAATTGGTAAACAATAAGAATAAGGTTTAATAGTGAACTCCGAGCATTTGTTATTTATTAAGATTATTTCAAGGCATTCATCTTGTAGGATTGAAGATAACTAGAGGCTTAATATTGTGGTACTAATTTTTTGGGTTAATTTATTGGAATATTTTTGAGACCACTGATTCACTCCCCCCNGATTCCCCCCCCCCCCCCCCCTCTCAGTTATTCTAACAAACACACCAAAAAAAAACACTTCTTGAGGAAGTGTGATAAATAGAAAACACACAACACCCCCCATGATTATCTTTTTGATTCCCCCTTGTCTTTGGCTCTTTATAGAAGGAGTGCTTTGTAACAAAACTAAAAAAAAAAGAACATTAAAAATAACACTTTATAATTAGAGTGTGTGTGAGTGTGCCCTTTGGATT
Organism: Thuja plicata; assembly: GCA_018584345.1. Classification (NCBI taxonomy): domain Eukaryota; kingdom Viridiplantae; phylum Streptophyta; class Pinopsida; order Cupressales; family Cupressaceae; genus Thuja; species Thuja plicata. The sequence goes on along the minus strand of MU224998.1, from coordinate 129,270 downwards.
GCTGATAAAAAACCATGCAATTTAGTAAAAAAACAAAAAAAAAATGTACAATTTGGTAAAAAAATATCCCTCAATTTAGAGTTGCTGAAAAAAATTTATGAGAAAATTAATTTTTTCCTTTTAACAAAATATTCCTCCTTCAATTTTTTTTTTTATCTTTGCCAAAAAGAAGAAACAAATTGCCAAATGAAAAAGGACCAAATTTAAGCCCGCTTGGGTTGGAAAGAACTAGGGGCTTAAATCTCATATGAAAAGGGGCTATAGTCCAAAAATATTTCCCTCCTTCCATGACATCACTCCCTAGATTCTTATGTCATAAAAAGTGCATTTTTTGAGATAAATAGGAACCCTCTATGCTTGTCTAAATTTGACAACTTTCATGGCTTTTCTCAAACCTGCAGTCAAACAAATGCTATTTCAAATGTGTGTAGGGGTCGAGGAGCCACAAGTAGAGTGTCATGGGTCACTAACCTGCATTAGATGGTTGCAGGTGGGTGGAAACATTGTGGGTTTCTCAAACCTATTGATTGTGATGGGATCGATATGCCCGATTGTCGAAGACATTATGGGTCACTCAGCATGACCGACTCTAATGGGTCTAAAATGTCTGATTGGGGACCATCAATTGATGTGATGGTGAGGTCAAGAGTGTGATGAGTGCCATGATCAAGGATGATGGATTGACTTCCTCAAAACACACACACACACACACACACACACACACACACTCACACACAAAAAAAAAAAAAAAAAAAAATCTTCCAAGATCCTCACACACACTGTCAACCCTCTTGGTTAGGTGATGAATTTTTATGATATAGGATTCATAATATACCTAATTTTCTCTAATAAAATATATATTTCCACAATCAATAAAAGATGCAAAACAAGCCTAATAACACAATTGAGAGAAAATTTGACCAAAAAAATAATTTGGAGAAGCAATATACATATAGGAAGAGTGATTGGATCAAATTAGAATTAGATCCCAACACTCAATGAGTGGTAGCGAGTTTCCTCCCACAAAACTAGAATGAAATAGAATCAACACCTCTCGAATCAACTTCTAAATGATGACAACTTGTATGAACAAGTGTAAAATAAACATGGGTCACTAAGTAGGCTTAATTAAGCCTAAGTGTAGATAAATAAAATAAATACAAAAAAAATTCAAATAAAAGTTTAAAAATATTCTAGAGATGGTAACTTTTGTATTCCATGGAAATATTTTACAATGATCTCTATTCTTATTGTTCAAAATCTTGTCTGCAGCCACCTACCTATCAATAGTCATCTATTGAAGATATTTGGTCTCTTCATCCTTCCTTCATCCCTCCTAATGCAATTCAATCTAGTTGGAAAGTTTAAAATTTAAAATTTTGAGAGATATTTTGAAGGAAAAAATTAGAGAAAAATATTTTTTATGAGCAACAACTCTAAGCAAGGGAACGTGTAGAAGTAGTAGAATATATAAGGAAGTTTATTTTAGCACAAGGAGTAACTCCAACTTTAATCACTTGGAAATAATTACCTGTATTATTTATTGTATTTGAGTTTGAAGTTACTTAATAATATTATTTGTGTTAGGAATAACAGTCCACCAACACAACTGAGAGGGGGGGTGAATAAGTTGTGAGATAGATTGTTAAACATTAAACATTTTAAACCAAAACTTTAATCCAAATGATAACATAGTAAATGCAACACCATAATACAATCCTTTGATGTTTATGAAACCCTATTGAAGGTAAAACCCTGGTGGGAATTAGCACCCACAAATAGTGTATTGAGAGTATAGTGTCCCTACTAAAAGATTTAGCCCTATTAGGAGTTTATTAATGCATTACAGTACATATTCCCTATTAAAGGAAAGACCATGTTAGGATTCAATAGTAACAGTAGGACCACTACCTAGGAACACTGCCTAAAGAAGGTTAAATCCACCTTTAGGACTTATTGTTTGAAATATAAGTGTATATGAAATATACAATCCATTGAATTGTCTAATAGAAACTGTCTTTGCTTGATTAGTTCCAATAAGGTCTCTTAATCACATCCTCTTCTCTACATCTAGAAGTCTTCACACAAGCAAGCTTGCAGCTTCCACACTTCAATGTTTCTCCACACTTCCCATAAAAGAAAACAACTTTCTTTTATACAGATTTATAATAAGCAATTAGGTCGGCTAATTAAGACTTTCCCAATGCACAAATAATTACTTAACCACTTGCTAAGATACACACAGTACCTATAAAAATTAAACATCAATTAAAATTCATCAAATATAATCTGAGATCCATAATCAACGCTTGCTATCCATAATACACTGTCTATCTCTGAAGTCAGCCCCAAATAGGTCTCCTCTAGAATACATGGCACAACTGACATCACCAAGAGTGTTGTAACCCAATAATCATAAAATATATTCCTCAACATGTCTTTTCCATTACCCAATTCTCATATAACATGAATCCATATCGCACGCAAGTTATCCTCAAAACTCAGAGACTAACTTTGTCATAGACTGCTGGCATAGTCCAGTACCCTATCTTAACTAAAACTTATGTAACTCACTCAATATGATATATTAAGCCACACAACCTTAGAAATAATATCACAACGCATCCTTTTACACATCACTATCTTTGCATGTTCTTAACCAACCATACAGTACCCATACACTTATGCAAGTAATCTAAGAAACAGTAATAACCAGTCTATTCTACCTTAATAGAAACATATGTTGACAATAGTGACAAAACATGAATTCCAAAAATAACTTCAGAAGCCAATTCCAACAATCTCCCCTTTTGGCATTGATGGAAACTGTGGGTGTTAAAATGTGTGATCAATATCTGCAACCAAACACATCAATAAATCATTATATCAAAGGGGTTAGTAAAAACATAAGATTCAAAGCATTACCACAAAAACACTGGAAACTGACTTATTTCTTCCTAGTTAAACCGAGTACGATTCTCATAGTTGGTCATAATATTGGACATAGAGAAATTGGTGACTTGACTACTCCAAAATGGAATATTCAATGCAAAGAGGATGAGAAAGATGCATAGACTTGCATACTTTTCTCTTGAAATTTTTAAAATGGAAATGCATGTACTAGCAAACTAAATGCATAACATTATAAGAAATAGAACTAAGATGCAAGGTTAAGCTATCAAATGAGAAGAAAAATTCATCTATATTAAGCTATGAAAGGAAACTAGAATGCCATCTAAGCTAAGAAATGAAGCTAACAATGGAAGAATTCAAGAAAATAGTATGAAAGAAAAGAAACTAAGAATGCTTTAAGCAGATCTAGAATGAAAATAACATTATAAATCTACTCCAAATCTTCTTGTTATGAATGAGAAAAGGGAGCTATCCCTTTTATAAGATATTCCAAGAAATGAGTGGTTGATATTAAGAGGAAAAAGAGATTGATCAACGGTGGAGATGCAATTCCTTTCAATCCATGTGTGATTAAAGTGATTTGGATTGGTAAATTTTGTTGAGAATAAGACAAAATTGGTATTTTCTCCCTTTTTGTTTTTTTTATTTGATTTTTGAGTGCACACCCATGTGTGAATGGGTTCACTTTTTGAACTTAGTACTTTTTGATTTATCCCAATGTTTTATGCTTTTTGGGTTTAGACTTTGATGTTTGATTATTTGATTCAACAAGTTAGGATTACATTTATATAAGCAAGTTAGATTATGTGCTCAATAATTTAGAGTCTAGCGATAATGTCTTAGATTTAGGATTTTTTAAGACCAAATATATGAGAAAAAGGGGGCTATTTATTTTCTAGACCATTTTTAGGTGATTACATTTTCCCCTCTTTGACTAATGTGTGATTGATCTAGGAACACATTGGGTCAAAGAATAATTGAAGTTTGATTGAATCTGGAAATAGCTTGATGTGAAGAGATGAAACTATCCTACAGATTAGAACCGATTCTAAACTTGATCAAACAAAGATGGATTGGAGATTTTGAAGATATTAGCTTCGAACATGATTGAGTGAAGACTAATAGAGATATGTGAGTATATGAGCTCCAGGCTTGATTCAGTGAAGACTAATAAAAGAGTCTAAGCATTCAGCTTGATGTAAAGCGATGAAACTAAATGTACATCCTCCAAGAAGATTTCCCAATTTAATATTAAGTTCGAATGATGGACCAACCTGATGTGGTGTAATGAGATTTATTGTCATTCAATTGATTGATTGAGATAATTGACTGATACATGGGTCCTGATAAAGCCAATTACCAGATTGAGGGTAGTTTTGAAATTGATACGGCTTGATTAATCTGATATGCCCCTAGAGATTGAGATTTTGATACACAATGATGAGAATCACTTGATTAGGTCTTGATTTGAGACAGGGCCTGAAGCCCCTAGATGAGACTAGTTGATGTGAATCAAAATTGTTGATATAGTGGTACTTACCGCTCAGGAACAGAATTGAAAGGAGAGGAGCAATAAGCCCTTATAGATCAAAAAGCATTGAAAACTATGAGATGTGAGCCTATTTTAGGTCTAGTTGACCAAGTTTGACCAAAATTAACTTAAGTTGACTTTTTTTTGAATTGAATAGGGAAATCCACAATAAATTTGATAAAAAGGAATCTAGAATCAGAATCCTGTGAGAAGCGTCAAAACTCAACTGCATTTGTTAAAAATATGTGAAATTGCATTTTTGAGGGTTAAAACATCATCAGATTTCAATTTCGGTCCCAAAAATGGATTTAGAGTGGGCTGATTAGCCAAGGGTTCAATTTTCGCATACATAGGAGAATTTTGAAACTTAGGTCAAATCTCTATATAAGACCCAGAGGGGTCATTTTCAAATCATTTTCACCATTCACCTTTTGATTTTTTAAGAAGCTTCTTTGAGCGAGAATGGTGGTCCCAGTGCCTACTCATCATTTTGAGTGCATGTAGAGGCATAAATAGCCTACAGATTATGCACCACCTGTAAGTAGTTAATAAGATTCATCCTTGCATGTAAATTTTTCCTATTTTAGCCAAATTTTTCATGTTTTTTGCACATTTTTGCAACCCATTCACGGTTTTTTGTACGGTCTTGCAAAAGGGATCTATGAAAATCTGCTTAGAAAAATACTTTTGTCATATGAAGACATTAGATTTGTTGCATGGGACTGACCCACCTGTCACACGACAATATTCATCATTTCCCCTTTTGTCACATGAGGCCATTTTATTTGTTGTATGATACTAATTTATCGTCTGGCCTTTAATATTTTGTTGTATGAAGCTTGGGGCTAGTTTGGTTATTTTTGCCTTTTCTCATATGGGAAAAAGGCATTTTTCTCCTGAGTTTATCATCCAATTGAATGTTTTATTTTCTTAGTATTCTATTTACGAGCATTTTTTATTATGTTGTAATGATTTTACCTTGTTTTGATGTCGATACTAATGTTTTTTCTATTGTTTGTCTTCATGTAGGTGCAGTTTCCAAATATACAGTTTAGATCCACCTATCATGCCACTATGCAGTTAGTCCAAGGTTTTCAAGATGATCAGAGGGAAAAAGTCTAAGCTTGTGGTCTTTCTTGGTTGTTGCAGATGCCTGATATTTGGGTGAACCATGGGATGTTGACCACACTAGTGGAGAGATTCAACAGTGAGGAAAACAAATTTCACTTGCCAATTAGGGAGATTCCCATCAATCCCAAGGAAATATATATGATTCATCAGATGCATTTTTTTGGAGTGTGTGTGGAGTATGATTCCACACCTTTTGTCGGCGTACGGGCACTAGCTCGAGTATTTTGGGATCCTTTGATTATAGATCGATCCATCTCTTGGGATACTGATGCAAAGAATCCTACATAAACTTTCAATAAATAGGATCTTGATGATCTAATATTCATTTAATCATTCAAATAAGTGAATATAGGAAAATCATTCACAATATTAATCAACAACAAAATGCTTCTTTGGTTATTTAACAAACAACTTCAAAATTGTCACACAGATCTATCCTGCAAGTTTTTATTCATAACGTTTGAACCAGATATCATATTGAAAATTCCTTTGGTGGAAATGTAGATAATTATTTTTCTCAAAATATATCCCAAAATTATTCAAATCCAATATCTCAATAAAAAGTTATGGTTGTTGTACCGAGACCCATTTTACTGTCATAGAACTGAAACACTTCTCCCTTCACCCATCTAGGGAATCACATATACTTCGAAAAACACAGAAATTATAAATAAGTACAAATAAATTTGAAACCTATATGCATATAGTTTCCAAAAATTTAAGAAACATATTTTTTCCCATGGTTAAATCATGAGATAATTAGAAATCATTGACTGTCGCTCTATTGGAAACTATTTAAAACTAGTTCTTACCACACACCACAACCTTCACAAATATTCATAAAAATAACTTAGACCAAATAGAAACAAAATATTATTCATATATATTTCCAATGAATCCAACTTGAACTTAATATTCATCCATATGTGTCCATAGAAAATAGTACAACATGACTATTCTCAGGAATCTTGGAAACGACAAACAATAACTTTCCCAAAAAGTGCATAACATATTCAATTTTTAATGAAATTGAACCAAAAAAAGAATCAAAAGGCGAGTTCATTATACTATATATCCATTATAAATATACAAGGTTTCAAGTTCGTACATGGCCCTACAATTCCTGGAAACGACAACATAACAGAAAGCACCAATCAAAATGCAAGTTTAAAACAAACGAATTTGTTCCCAAAACTTTCTCCTCCCTCTCTATTTTTTCAATAATGATTTGGTTCGACCAATAAAAAGCATTTATACATATTTTTGTATTTATAAACTATCCAACAATCCTTCTGACCTTTCATCTTCCCTTTTACAACTTTAATGCATTTTTGTATTGTTTCTTTTTGCAACTTTCTATGCATTTTGACAACTTTTGTGACACTTTATAAAAATGACTCCACACTTTGTAAAACCCTCCTAGACATGTCCAAATAATATATTTAATACCTTTACATATTTTCTAGTGTTCTCATGGCCTTTTATTCAATTTTGACCTTTTGACCAAACTAGGTTCCAAATGGACAACTATGAAAAAACTTTCCAAAAATGGCTCATTAGCCTTACATTATGATTCAATGGACTCACAGTAACATGAATAAATAATGAATGAATTAATTAAATTAAAAAAATTTAGCATCCTCCTATGCATATCCTTGTTCCTTGGTTTTCCTGCACCACACTCCCGACCTTCAAAAGTTTCCAAGTCCCTTGGAAACATGGAACCAATAACGTGCAAGAAAAAATTACACCAAAACCTTTTCATTTGTCTTCATTTACCTCTTCCTCTTCATGCTTATTCTCTCGTCTACTTTCCTTTCAAGGAAATAGGACTTTCCTTTCAATATTCTGTTGGAATAGTGCCAAAGGATAACTGAGAGAGGGGGGTGAATCAGTTATCACCTAGTTTAATTCTTTATCTCCAATTAATTACAAAATGTAATCAAGCATATGAATACTAAGATAACATAGAACACAACACCACAATTTAGTTATGGGGAAACCAAAATAGGTAAAAACCCTGGTGGGAATTAGCACCCACAAAGAATTGTACTTGAGTATAATAATCCTTGTTAGAAGATCTTATAACCTTGTTAGGAGTTATTCTTCACAATGAAATAAGTACAGTGACATGGTTAAGGGTCAAACCCGATTAGGAGTCTTTTACAAATAACGTTGTTAGGGGTGAGGACTCACTGTCCTAAAGCTCACTCCTAGAATGTTGAAGGTTACAACCTTCAGTAGAACAGATATATAGTATATCTAATAATGAACTACTTTAGTAGACCTGTTGTCTTGATTAGTTCCAATGTATTGTATGCACTTCCTACTTCTTCACATAGATCTTTGACTAATGAATGAAATGTATTTACTGTCCCAACACAAGCAACATTCTTCTATATTCCTGTTATGTATCTTTTCTTATTATTCACACTTAGCATTTACAAAATGAACTGCTATATGTATCTTCTCCAAAAGATATGATCTTTTTCATCTATAGGAGTTCCTCCAATGCTTCTCAAGTCAGATAAACTAAGCATGCAACATAATTAGAACTATGCAACTCAAAATGAATAGACGCACCGCTTCACATAGTTGGCTCCACCAAAATTACACAAACATCATGCTTCGGATGAAACATGATTAGCGCCTTTAGTTAATTGTCTTTAACTCATAACTAAACATGAATCTGAACATGCATATCCCATAGATAGGTACAAGTAAATAATCAATGAGATTATTGTCGGCTTCCTTAAAATAGTCTTCTAAAACTGAGTCTGGTAAACAGTGTAACATAACTCAACTGTTACTAAACATCTGAGTCTATGTGAATGTCCCTGGTATAATAGCTATGTCTAAAACATATAAACAATCACGCAAGGCTTCCCTATATGTGTACTGAAAGGTGAATACAGTTTACTGTTGTATACTATATGTTGTCATCAATGACAAACATATAGTTAACTATTTACGTAGAGGCAAATCTCCAACAATCCCCCCCTTTGACATTGATGGCAACATATGATTAAAAACACCATCAATCCAAGAGTGTCTTCTTTCTTTTTACAATCTTCTCAATATCCTCATCAAAGGTTCCTCTTCACTGTTGTATCTCCTCTGACTATGTTTTTATTTTCATTAATATATACCCCCCCAGAGTATATGCTCCACCATAATATATACTCCCCCTTTGACATCAATGGAAAAGGATGCCAACTACAAATAAGCACAGGTACTACTCTAGACCTAGAGTAGTCAACCACTCATCAGTCACGAAGGACTGATGTATTTACTTTGATTTCTAATCAGACTCAGGAAAGGGAATTACTCCTAGCTTCTTCTTGAGATACTCAAAGCTATCTTTTGATAGAGGTTTCATGATTATGTCTACCAACTGATCTTTGGTGCTCACATAATCCAACTTCACTTCTCCTTCTTTAAATTTATCTCTTAGAAAGTGATATTTTATTTCTATATGTTTTGTCTTTGCATGAATTATAAGTTTCTTTTACATATTAATAGTGCTGGTGTTATCACAATGGATGACAATGGGATAATCAATCTAAATTCAAAATTCTTTAATCATATGTTTTATCCAAACCATTGTTGAACAATTCAGTGCAGCTGCTACATACTCAACTTCTGTTGTTGACTGAGAAATATAATTTTGCTTCTTGCTTGTCCAAGTAACCAACCTGTCTCCAAGAAATATTGCTCCTCCTAAGGTGTTCTTTCTATCATCAACGCAACCTTCCCAATCTACATCTATGTATACATGAAGTTCTACATTTTCTAAGTTAGGATACCATAAACCATAGTCTATAGTTCCCTTTAGATACCTGAATATTCTTTTTATTGCCATCAGGTGTTTATTTTTAGGTTTAGTTGCAAATCTCCCAACAATACCAACTATATTAGATATGTCTGGTCTTGATTGCGTGAGATATATGAGTTTTCTAGTCATGGATTTGTAAAGTGTTTTTTCAACTTCTGTGGAGTCATCATTTTTAGAAAGCTTTCTTCCTATTATCATAGGAGTACTTATTGGTTTTCAATCTTCCATCTTAAGTATCTTCAATATATCCTTTACATATTTGGACTAATTTATGAATATACCTATGCCTGTCTTCTTTACATTTAATCCCAAAAAGTATTTTATAGGACCAATCATGCTCATTTCAAATTCATTCTTCATTTCTTTGAAAAATTCTGCACTAAGTTTGTCATTACCTCCAAAAATAATGTCATCAACAAAGATAGCAACAAGTACTAATCCATCGGGTGTCTCTCTAATAAATAAGTTGCAATCTTCTACTCCCTTCTTGAATTTAATCTTTGTTAAGTAGCCATCAAGCCTCTCATACCATGCTCTTGGGGTCTGTTTAAGTCCATAGAGGGCTTTCTTTAGTCTGCATACCATGTCTAGATTGTCTGAAAGTTTGAATCCTTCAGGCTGCTCTATGTAGACTTCTTCCTTCAAGTCAATGTTTAGAAATGTTGACTTGACATCCATCTGATATACTTTGAAGTTCTTGAATGTTGCATAAGCTCAAAAAAACTTTATATCTTCCAGACTGCTCACAGGGGCAAATGTATTAGAATAGTCCATTCCTTCTCTTTGCACATATACTTTACATACCAATCCTTCTTTGTTTTTGATCACTTTCCCATCTTCATTAATTTTGTTTTTGAATGTCCACTTGGTTCCAATCATGTTCTTGTCACAAGGTCTCAGGACCAATTCCCATGTGTCATTATTGATTATTTGATCCAATTCTTCTTGCATTGCATTTTTCCAATCTGAATCATTACATGCATCTTCAACACTAAAGGGTTCAATCTGTGAAAGAAAGCATACCTCTTCATCAACAACTAAACCTTTTGTTGTGGATATTGTAAAAACTTTATTTCTCTTATCTCCAATGATATATTCTTTAGAGTGGTATCTATATGGGTATTTAGAGTTTTTAGGAGTCACACTCTCATTTGTAATCTATTATTCTTCTTGACTTGGTTCAGGGTTGTTCTATGAAACATCAATATAGTCAAACATTTCTTCAATAAATGTATCTTTATTTATAGGTCTAGGTTCACCTTCAATCATCAGTGCATATTCATAATATCTCTCTTGAATTATTAATTTCTCATCAATCTTCACATGTGCACTCTCAATAATCTTCTTCAACCTTAAATTGAAAGATTTGCAGGCTTTTCTTTTAGTAGAGTAACAAAAAAAATATCTTCATCGCTTCTAGCATCTAGTTTTCCATAACCATTATCTCTCTTGATGTAGCACTTGCTTGCAAAGATTCTAAAGTACTTGAATATAGGTAAATTACCAAACCAAAGTTCATAAGGTGTCTTGTCTGTGCCTGGTCTCAGTTGAATTCTGTTTATAGTATAGACTATTGTATTAACTACATCTCTCTAATAGGTGTGAGAAAATTTTTCTTCAATCATGATAGTGCATGCTATGTCAAGTATTATTTTGTTTCTCCTCTCTACAATTCCATTTTGTTGAGGGGTTCTAGGTGCACTTAGTTGTCTTTTGATCCCATGTTCTTCGCAGTACTCAAGAAACTTGTCAGAAGTGAATTATCCTCCTTTATTAGATCTCAGACATTTTATATTTAATCCAGATTCATTTTCAACTTTAGCTTTCAATATTTTTAACTTCTCAAAAGCTTCAGATTTTTCTTTCAAGAACGCAACCCACATCATTCTGGAGAAATCATCTACAAAAAAAAATTATATACCTTTCACCATAGTAAGATATTGTTTGAGTAGGTCCACATAGGTTTGTATGTATTAGACCCAATTTTTTCTCTACAGAGTTCTTTTTGCTTCTGAATGAGGTCCTCACATGCTTCCCCATCACACATTCCTTGCACATCGTATCAACTGGTCTTGCAATGCTAGGAAGGTCTCTTACTACCTTTACATTACTTATCTTCACTATGTTGTCAAAATTGATATGACAAAGTCTTTTGTGCCGAAGCCAACTATCATACACTTTTGCAAAAAAATAACTTACTTCAGAGTTAAGCTGAAAAACATTACCTTTAGTCTTTGAGCCTGATGCAATCATGTCTCCTTCTTTGTTGTTAATTATGTACCTGTTGTTTTTGAATTCCAACTGATATCCTTTACCAGGTAATTGTCCAAGACTTAGCAAGTTGTGATGTAAACCATCAACATATAGAACATCATCTATTTTTTTTCTTTCCATCTAAGGTGATAGATCATCTGACTATGATAGGTCTGGGAATGTTATCTCCAAATCTACCCATGCCACCTTTGTACTTGTCTAGATGTATAAATCTAGCTATCACCTATCATGTGATGTGAACATTCATTGTCTATGATTCAATTTGACCTGATGTCGGCTTGTGAAACTAAAGCCAATTGTTGTGCTTTCTTTTCATCTTCAATTTCTATTTGATCAATCATTTTTCCATTATCTTTAATTGAAACAAATTCAATTTCATCTTCTCTTGAATCATCATCAGTTACACCATCTTCAGCATGATAGCATTCATTAGTATATTTGGGTTTGTAATCTGATCTGTACTTCTTGACTCTTGTAGGACACTTGGATGCAAAGTGGCCAACTTTGTTGCATGAAAAACATTTGAATGGCAGCTATCCTTCATATTTACCTTTGCCTCTCCTTTCTTTCTTAGAAATCATAGCAGTGATTTCTTCTAGTTCTGTATCAATTTCTTCTTTCTTATTATTAGTAGATATGTTCAGGGATTTCTTACCATGAACCGAGGCTTTGAAAGTTGTTTCCATTTTAGGTTCTATTTTGAACCTTGATATCTCAAATGCTGATATTTTGCTGATCAAGGTTTCTCTTTTGAAGTCCTTTGAGAATTGCATGTTTTCATCCAAGATGTTTATCTTTCTTTCATAATCTGTTGTTAATGTGGTCATCAATTTGTCCATTATATCTTCTTCTAAAATTTCTCCACAATTGTTCTTGATTCCTGAGGCTGCTTCATTATTTCTCTAATTGTTTAAGCTCTGATGTTTTCTTCAGGTAGAATATCTAAACTGTTGTATCTTTTCTTCCATGTCTTTCTGTGTGCATTCTTGGTCTGAATGTCTCCTTCAAATATGTCTTCTAGGTATTTCCAGATTGAATATGCTTTGTCTGCCTTCTTGATCTTAGAAAATTCACTGTCAAATAGGGCACTGATTAGGGATTCTTTGGCAATTGCATTTTGGGTGAATACTTCTTTTTGTTTATTTGTAGAGTCTTCTTTTGCAAGTTCTTTCAACATAGGAAGATCAATTGCATGAGTAGCAATCTCATAGATCTCAAAACCAATGCACTAAAGATGTGTTATCATTTTATTCTTCCAGTCAAGATAATGCTCTCCATCAAACTTAGGACTCTCTTTCCTAAAGTATGTCATTTGATCTACCTTAAGTTGTTAGCCTTTCTCTCCAAGGCACTTGGCTCTAATACCAATTGTTGGAATAGCCCTAAGGGATAACTTAGAGGTGGGGGGGGGGGTGAATCAGTTATTAGCTAGTTTTATTCTTTTTCTCCAATTAAGTACAAAATGTAATCAACCATATGCACAGTAAGATAACATAGAACACAACACCACAATTTGATTATAGGGAAACCAAAGTAGGTAAAAACCACAGTGGGAATTAGAACCCACAAAGAATTGTACTTGAGTATAATAATCCCTATGAGAAGATCTTATAACCCTATTAGGAGTTTTTCTTTACAATGCAATAAGTACAGTGACCTAGTTAAGGGTAAGACCCTATTAGGAGTCATTTACAAATAACCCTATTAGGGGTGAGGACTCACTTTCCAAAAGCTCACTCCTAAAATGGTGAAGGCTACAACCTTCAGTAGAATAGATATACACTATATTTGATAATGAACTGTTTGAGTAGACCTGCATTCTTGATCAGTTCTAATGTATTGTATGTACTTCCTACTTATTCACATAGATCTTTAACTGATGAATGAAATGCCTTTACTGTCCCAACAGAAGAAGCATTCTACTCTGCTCTTGTTCTGTATCTTTTCTTATCATTCACACTTAGCATTTACAATATGAACTGCTATATGTATCTTCTCCAAAAGATATGATCTTTGTCAGCTATAGGATTTCCTCCAATGCTTCTCAAGTCATATAAACTAAGTACACAACATAATTAGAACCACAGAACTCAAAATGAATAGATGCACCACTTCACATAGTCAGCTCCACCAAAATTACCCAAATGTCATGCTTTGGATGAAATATTATTAGCGCCTATTATGCCCTGCATCCCCGTCCCTACATTTTGTGTGCAAAATGTTGGGTCCCCCTTTTATTTTTCTTTGGTTTTCTTTTTCTTGCGGCTTTGCCTTGCCTTTCTTTTCTTTTTTTTTTCTTTCTCTGGGGCGTTCCCCCCCGGTGGTTTTTTTTGTTTGTTGTTTGGTTTTCTCCTCCGGGACTCCAGTCTCAGAGGTTGTCTTTTGGTGGGCACTCGATTCTGGACCTTGGGATTCTTCATTAAATTGTTCTCAAGGGCATCGTCACGATGAATCCCCGGGCCCGGAGTCTGGAGGTTTTGGCCCGACCTGAGGTCTCCGAAGGAGGGAGGATTACTTTTTACCATGGGTATAAATATGGTTTACCTGTCATTTTCTCATTCACCGCGATTAAAACCTTCAAGCACTTAGAGAGAATTAAAGAGCGATTTCCAAAGCGATTAACAAAGCATTTGCAGGAAGTTTATGGTAATCAGTGCTTAATGATTTTTTGTCATTCTCAGGAAAATGCAAGTGCTTTGGGGTGGTGATTCTAGCCGTTAGATAACTTGAGCTGCTGCAGAGCTCCCTCAGTAATCCTCATTTTCCTCTTCCTTCTATGTTCTCAGGTTGGTGTTTCCGCCTTTCCTTCCTCTGTTCTGCTTCTATTTTCTAGTTTTCCTTTGGGTCTATTTTTTTTTTGTTCTTTTTGTTTGTTTCATCTTGTTTCGCTTCTCGGTGTTTTGCCCGGTCCTTTATTTCTGGTTTTTCCACCCGTTGGTGGGTCAGCTCTGACAAAGGGTTGTCCACCTTCTGTGCAGAGGTCGCTTTTGCTGTAAATAGTGTAAATAGTGTAAATGTGCGGATAGCTATATATGTTTGTGTCTGCCTTGTCTGGTTTCTCCCGCGAGTGTCATCTCATGTTGTATATTCATGTATATATGTGTATAATTGTAATATAGTCTCTGTATATCTCCCCATTTCTATGTATATATCCCCTCGGCTCTATGTATATCCTTCCAGGTGGCTTGACAAGCTGGTCGAGTCACCTTTTGTTTCTGGTTTTCGCCTCCAAATCCATTGTGAAGCAAAAAACCACCTGTTTGAAACTCGGCCCTCGGCCAATTTCAAACAGGCAGTTTTCTCTCTCCTCCATCATGGCTGTCAATGCCTCATTTATTTCCCATGCGCACAATTAATCCCAGCCAAGTGGATTTCCCTTTTCACGCATTTGGATAGTTGCCTCCGATGTCATCACCATCACATCCATTTAATGCTAACACATGTGGCGTCCATGTAGGCTCGACAACTTGAATTTTTATTCATCCCTGCCAATGGTTACTTCTCTGGGCTTTGGGTCCCTTTCCACCATCCATCCTGTGACCTTGTCAAGCACGATAATATTTCCCAGACCCGGATGAATGATAAAGTTCCTAAGTTTGCGATGTGTTTTACTTTTCGGGTTAACCTTGCATAATACTAACTTTTTAGGAAAGCAAAACATCGCAGTGGTAAGTTCTCCGGACCTCGGAGTAATTATTTTTATAAATATAATTCTGACGGTCATCGTCTTGCAGATTCTCAGACTTCATCTTCAAACATGTCTGAAGCATCTGCGTCGTCTCCACCCAGAAGTCAGGATCTACCAACCGCAATAGATACTAGGGCCACCGCAAAGTCCAAGATGGAGAAGGCCCTGGCAAAATTGCCCCTCACCATGAAGTTTGTACAAGAGAATGAGATTGTGGGCTCAAAGATTGAGTCCAAGGTAAAATTAATGATCGACACAAATGTTGGGACTTGGGCAGAAATGTAGGCCTTGGTAAAAATAATGCACATCTAGCGACAGGCAGGAGACGAGCTCGCGATCAATGTTGGAGGGTCTGGAATTCTCTGGGTGGCCTGCTTCCCGTGCTCCGTGCAGTCTCCGGAGCTGATTCTAACACTGGCCGCCAACTACAACTCTTCCATCTGGGCCATTATGCTCGCTGCTACAGAACCCACCAGGCACCCTACTCCACTGGTGTCCCTCGACCCAGTCACATTCCAAGCAGGCCTGGGCATCCCACAATTTGATAGAGCCACAGTGGTCACAAGGACTAATGCCTTGAAGCAATTTATACAACTGGAGGATGCTGCCCGGCTATATATGAATACCCACTGGCTCAAGGTCCCAAAGAGGGACCCAAAGAGAATGAAGATAGAAATCCCCTGCTCTGAATTCAAGGAGAGCATCCAGATGGGGATGATAGCATTAGCCCGGGTCTTCAGGCAACAATCCGCCCAGGAGTTTTCCAAATGGATGTACTACTTCCTCCTCGGCATCTCCACCAAGGGAGAATTCTTCAATTGGGCGGCAATAATTTCCAACCATGTCGACTCCGGGTTCCGGTAGCTGAACCAAAATAACAAGTTCTTTATGTCCTCTTATGTTTTCTGGGCCTTGGCATAGTAGAGGCCCCATTCCAATGGCCTACTTATAGATGGCATGCTCGGGATTGGCCCATAAGAATGTCCCCAATGTCTCATTCCCAATCTCCTGTGGGAACTACACATGCAGTCTGGCCACTGCGAAGGAGGCAGACAGTGAGCTCAAAAGTTACAACTTACAAGAATTCTATCTGGCACAGAAAAAATTTGATCCGCATGGCTGAATTGCAACGGCACTGCCCAGGGCTTCAGAGCCCCATTGAATACACATGGAGGACTTCTGGGAAGATTGCCAAGATGATGTGGATGTGTGGAGCAGGCATTATGTCCGAATGATGTAGAAGCTCCGGCTCTGGAAATTCCCTCGAGGCTTCTCAGACACCGCCCACACTGAAGATCCCTAGTACAAAGAAAAGGGGATTGATAAAAGGGCCCTGCCACCAGTGAATTGGGCCGCACAGGAAGAGCCCACAATCGAAGACTTCACTGGGGAGGGAGTAGAGTGAAGCCACGCCTACTTCAAGAAGGTATGCCCTAGGAGTACCCACCGAACAGCCCAGCTGGCACCGAAGTTAACACCACCACCGGCTCCAAGATTAACCCCGAGGGCCGGGACTTCTACGCAGGGTGCAGATAAAGGAAAGAAAATAGCTACCACCGATTCTGCGTAAGGAGTCCCCATCGCCAAACAAATAAAGTAGTCTGTGGCGGCCTCCCAACAAATGAGGGAGCAACTAAGGATGAAGTTGGCCACCCCTCCACTTATGGCCGGGCCACTTTGTCCTCCTTCCTTCTCATCATTGGTAGCCTTAATGACTAGGGCGACGGGGGTGGATCCGCTAGAAGATGCAGCAATAAAAGATGTAGGGCCACCTCTGGTCACCTGGAGGAAGATAAAGCACATAAAATAGCCCAAGGTAGACCCAGCACCAGTGGTGTCCCTCCCACGGGAAGTGGAAATTCTTTCCTCCAGTTCCCCGGAGCCGAAGAAAGAAATAGAGCTTGCAGAGGTCCCGGCTGTAACACCCCAAAATTGGCACCTGACAACCTAATCAATTTTGGTGCGTTTTCTCATCCTCGAAGTCCTATTTTATTAGGAAAATTCTTCACCTAATTGACTTTAATTGACTGAGTTTCAAATGTAGAAAACCCACATTTGCATAAATCTGACATTACAATTTAATTCCTAAATCTAAAATGATTATTAGCTAAAATCCCTATGATTAATTGATTTAATCCTAAAGTCCTAAATTACTTTTAATTAAATCAAATACACCCTCTTTGGCTAATATACATAAAAGGAATTGAAGGGTTATATTATTAATAGAATGAATTATCCTCAAAAGGGATTTCTATAATTCCATACGAAAAGACACTTATGTGTCAATAATTCATTCTTTTATTTTAATTAACCTTGCATATTTGTCTCAAATGGAGAATGAAGAGACAACCGTTTCTTTTCAAGAAGCTCTTTGTCCTCTCTCTTCGGTTTTCTATAAAAGAGACCTCTTTTCTTCATT
>MU224998.1:51097-101158 GCA_018584345.1 Thuja plicata | reverse complement strand
TATGCTCTACTTATAAGGCTAACAATTCAATCTTGTACTTTCAAAGCTTTCTAGATTCATTTGCAAGTTCAATTCTAGCTTAAAAGCATTTCTTTTATATCTTAATCATGTTCAATTCATAGAATAGAAGCATTTTGCTCATATTTAGATGCAGATTTCTCACATTTAATGGCTATCCTTCACACACTTTCACTCTAAAAATCCTCCGTATTAGAGAAGATCAGGTTGTTGACTCTCGTTCTGAGGGTACACTACAGCAATCACTCCTAATTAGGAGGCAAAAGGTCATCTCAATCACTTTGTAGAACAAACAATTCATGTTTGTTTCTGCAAATCCATGGATTGAATAAGGACTATGTTGGGTTTCTTGTTGGATTGAGAGGTCACATTCGACATCAAACACCGGCAAGTCCCCCTCTAGAAGATGAGTTTGATGTATTTGAAGCCGATGAATTTGGAAATATGCAAGGGGGCGACACACAAGCAGAGCTGGAAGTCCTGGGGGCTGGACAAGAAGCTGCAGAGCAAGAAGAGTAGTAGGCAGAAGTAAAGAAGCCAGAACTGGAGGTTATTTTCAGGGCTCAAGCAACACAAGGTCCGCGAGTGGACCAACCAAAAATGAGTGAACAAGTGGCACCCACTAGGGGACCCAGAACTTTAGGAATAATCGTTACCCCAGTTGTCATGTTCAAGGGCCCACTCCCGGGATGCACCTTCGGGCAGGTGATCTTAGTGGCCCAAACTTTAAATCTTGGGCCGACACCTCCCCTACTGCCGACCTAAGAAGAAATCCTGGCAGAAGAAGAAGAACAAGAGGAGCAGCTTGAAGAAGTCCCCAAGGAAGCCTACCAGGATCGAAACCCAGCAATTGATACACAGGACCAGGTTGAGGGGATGGAGATCGAAAAGAGTGTTGCTGCAGAAGAAGAGGCAGGGAGGGGAACAGATGATGTTCATGTTGAAGAGGAGCAACAACCACCAAACACCGCGAAATAATTAGAAGAATAAACTATAGCAGGAAGGCCACCTCTCCCACCTTAGTGGCTGATAGACAGCAAAAAGAGAAAATCTCAATCAGCTCTGGTGATTCCTCTCTCCCTGGACAAGATGATGGCCCAAGTTCAGGCCCCGCCAAAGGCAAAGAAATCCTGGATAGTTCACACTTTGCGAACTAGGGCAGGCAGAGAAACCGTTGCCGTGGTGGCAACACCTCCGCCAGACACTGATGAAGTGACTTCAGATGCCATAGATTACAACATTGCAGAGGTGTCCCTAGGTAAAAGAGGAAAGCAAGGTGAAGTGGACTTGCTTAAGGAGGTGGCAAGGGAAGTTGAAGCCCGATACAAAAAGAAGGCCCAGAGGCTCAAGGCTAAAAAGGAAAAGAACACAAACCTTATGGGGTTGCTTACTGAGCTGGCCAGACCCATCAATGCCGCCCCTCCATAGACCTCCACATCAAAGGAATTACCGCAGAGTGACATAGACTCCCTGCGAGTAATGAAGAAGAAAGCTCAGGCAGTGGATGAATGGGTCGCCCTGCAGATAGGAAACACCAGGCGTTTCCTAGCATCCACCCTCCTAGATCTATTCATAGCCCGAAAAGTTATCCATCAAGTGGAGGTGCTTATTGAGCAGTGGGAGAGTGATGCCAAAAATTACCAGGTGTGGAAGGTAGAGCTTGAAGACCTCCTCACTCTGGGAGAAGACATAATTTCCATATCTAGAATTCTGGGTGAGGAATCATTTGATTTTGTAAGGATTCAGCACTCCAGACTGGACATCACATTGGAGGTAACCAAGAAACTGGTGGAGTCCTTACAAGAAAAGGTGAACACCGTAAAATATTCTTCCAATTTATACAAGTCTTTTGTAATAAAGGCTTCTGGGGCTGATCCCCTTAGTACAAATACTTATACCCCTGAAGAGTCAGTTTTGGGGAGTTTTGATGAGATAATGGCATCCTGGTATCAATCTCTGGATGGGATAGATGGGGCCTAGATGGAAAGATTAACCGAAATGATACTCAAGGGCCATGACGCCGCAAGAATGGCAGATGAATTCAGAAATAATGTTCCGGAATTGTGGGAACAAGTTGAAGTGGCCAGGTATAGAAGGGCCAGCCTAAAGGGGATAGATGAAGATGGTATTTTTCACCTCCTTTAGGCCTTCAACGATAATAAGCAACCTTGAGCTTTCTTCGGAGGCCCGGGAAAAACTCACATTGAGTATTCTTTATTCTTTTGGGGGCATAAGTTCCCGGATCTTAGAGTCCCGGATCAAAATTTTTTTGTATTCTTTAAGGTGATCCGTGTCCCAGCCCCCGAGGCCAACCAGTCACTTTCAGAGGTGGTTAATAATGACTGTCAGAAGGTAGTTGGCCACCTCAAGAAGCGTTTCTCAGTGGTTGGTTTTCTGATAGGGTGGTCTTCTTGAGGCACCTCTTAGAGGTACACCTGACACATCGGAGATAGGGTGCCACATTTCCCATTTATGAGGCATGTAGCCTCGGTCCCTGGGGAACCTACTTTCTAATTTCTCCTCTCTGTATCTCTTCTCAAAATTGATTCTTCCGATGTATATTATTATTTTCTTCTTCTGACATGGCAGACCTATTCCATCTCCAGGTCTTTTGTAGGGTGGCGCAGGTAGTACCGGTCCCCGGATATTGTATTTTATTGAAACTTAATGTAAATAGGGTTAGGGTTAGATGAAAGTTGAATAAATAGGCAGACCGACCCATTTCAAAGGGTCAACAAAATTGATGATTTTTTTGTCCATAAGCAATAGCAAAGTGATTATTTTAAGTTGCAGAGCTCAATGCTCCATTGTTCTGTCTCTGATAGTTAGATGCTCCCCTGGAGCCGCCATTATATCATGCACCAGTGCTTGCTGGACTAAATATTAATGAAGAAGGAAGAATTCTTGGCAATGATGTTGTTGGCATTCCTACTTTTGAGTTAATGGTATTTTGTGTTTTAATGTTCTTTACGTCTTTTACTCTGGTATGTTAAAGTAGATTAATGAACTCTTTACTCCCGCTACTGGTAGAATGCTAGCTGACAATTATGTGTTTCTTCAGTATTTAGTATAGTCTACCAGGGTATCATTGATGTTCTGGACATTTCAGCATGACTATAGTTAGATGAAATACTTCTAACCCTGCAGGATCTTTTCATTTTATTTGTTAAAGTGTAGAACGCTTGGGAAAACCTTACCTTGATCGAATCTTTAGAGAAGATGAGTTGAAGAAACTAGCTATCCCCCTTGAAAACAATCACCTCTCATGACCGAGCCCCGCACCATCGTGACCTGACACCCAGGTGCTTGAAGGCCCTGGGGATTTATTCCCTAGACAACCTTTGTAGGCGGAGTTGGCCAATTTCCCCGGAACCCGATGACAACTTATGACTGTTGGCGGACCCGGTCAACAAAAATCCATCAACAAAAACTGGCACTAGAAGTAGGGGATGAACTTATCCCCTTCCATAGATTCCAATCTTACACCTCTTGAGGGTTCCCTGAGCTATAGTTTTAGGAGACAAGCCTTTAGCGAGATTAGGTCTTTTTCCCCAGCTAAATTTGAAAGAGTCCTCAGGTTTGCCCTGAATCTTGGAAGGTTTGTCAAACTCGAACCCCTGCTCGAAAGAAATGAACCTCAAAAATAACACCAGCCACTATTGTATGGGGGTTGACCCTACCTCTGAATACCCAAACTCCTCAGATAATTTTGGGAACCAGTGCCCAAACCACCAAATATATAGTTCCCCCAATGGCTGCATATTTCAGAAACACTGGGTCCCCAATGGTCACCTTTCTGGGTGCAACCAATGATTTACCCTCTCACCCAGAGAAGATCTACCGAAGATATGAGAACTTAGGCTCACGGACCACAGAAGAGCACCTACAGGCATACAAAGATGCCATGAATCGACATCAGATCCAACATGAAGATGTTGTGACCCACATGTTCCCCTTGTCCCTAGGACAAAGCGAGTTGAACTGGTACCTTAACCTATCTGCCAATTCCATCAACACGTGGCAGGACATGGAGGATGCCTTTCTGGCTTCCTTTTGCGTGCACGTGGATCCAACCTGGTCTCACAGCCAATTCATCTCCATCAGGAAGGAACCCAATGAACCTCTTGCAGCATTCAACCATAGGTTCTAGCGTGCCCTAAAGTGGTGCACAGGCCCTTTCATCCCATCTCCAGAACTAACCATACAGACCTACCTCAACGCGATGGATCCTTTCGTTGCCACTCTCCTTTGGAGAATGACCACTGCGGGCGACCAGGACACTTTGGCGAAAGTTTACAACCTAGCCTTAGAGTTTTCCCGTGGTCTCAACAAATCCCCGAGCGGGATTGGACACAGTACACCTTTCAACATGATCCCCGGCGGAACTGCATATGCCGGGGGCTACAACCCCTATCTCGCAATGGGTGCCCCCTCGATGACGATGAATCCCCTGCCACCCTTTGTAGACCAGCAAGCATGATATGTCTATCCAACCCAGACCCAGATAACACCAGGTCTGGAAGTCTTCCCTTGGAATCAACCACAACAAACACAACAGTCCCAAACACAGCCATCTGGAGTGCCCTTCTTTCAGTCATCTACGGCTGGAGGATTGTTTCCCTCGACTCCATCTAATCCCGCTACCTTCCTAGGAAGCCAACAATAATCACAGCCATCACATTGTGATGCTAACACTCAGTTGACTGCCGAGGTCGAATCCCTCCAGCAAATTTTATCCACCTTGACTATGGACATGGGCCAATTGAAGGCGGGGTCCTATGCACCCCAGAATTCAAATTCCTAGAGGGGAAATATTTTCTCTGGCCAATGAAACAATAATGCCAGAGGAAGAAACTTCAACAATGGGTCCCGGCCCAATCAACAACAATGGAACAACAATGCGAACACCGGAGGCCCACCCTCGAACCAAAATGCCAACTAGAATAGCGCTGGACCATCACACTTTACACCAATCATAGAGTTCCAACCCATGACTAATTGGTGTAGATTACATGATACAGGTTCGCACAATGAGGTGAATTGTGACATTCTAGAGAAGGTTATCATGATCTCCCAGTTGGACAGGCAGCAGTCGCACGATGCTCCCCCTCCAGAACCTCCTATCCAGGAGACAACCCACAGTGCCTTCACCTGTGACACCATTTTATTTGGAACTTCTGGGGAAGATGAAGAAGAATCTAAATTGTTGGGATTCTTTGATGAATTTATTCTTCCTTTTGAGGCCAATGCCTTTACTAACCCGCGGGCTCCATACAACACTCGGAGCCAAGTTGGTAAAGGATCGACTTACACACCCGCACCTCCTATCAAAGATTCTCCCCCTCCCCAGAATAACATGACTGAACGACCCACGCCTCCAAAAGGTCCTAGCTCTAACCAAGAAAAAGATCTCACAGAGGAAAATCACCAGTTCCTGGGAGGAAGATTCGATATCATGAAAGCATTGGAACAAACCACCACCTCCATGACCTTGATGGAGGTTTTATTAAACTGTCTCGAGCAGAAGAAGTCTCTTTTGAAGCTCTTGGGAAACCCAGAAGTTGTTAGCCACCCACCCAAGACCGTCTCCTTCGAAGATGCTAACGCGGCTGTCTTCCATGGAAATAATGAGGATCCTCCCTTCTTACTAGGCCTAAATATCCACGGTAAAAATATATACAACTGCTTAGTAGACTCTGGAGCTTCGGGTAATATCATGCCCTTGTCCATCTGTCAGAAGCTCGGATTCCACCCCACCCCATCCAATGGTGCAGTAATCCAACTGGATAAGACTGCTGTAAAAATGGTGGGGGAATTGAAGAATGTCTGGATACATCTTATCTAGGACCCCAGGATAGCCAGTATCATTGACATCCAAGTGGTGGAAATCCCTGAGACTTACGGGATGTTACTGAGCTGGAATTGGTCTAAGTCCTTGAATGGATACTTTTCGACCGACTTCACCCACTTATGGCTTCCATGGGAAGGAGAATCCAATAAGATCTGGGTTGAAAGAGAACCCCAAATGAAACAGGCCCTTACCAAAGTTGGGAGGGTCAATGAAGTCCTTTTCTCTGAGACATCTTTGGGGGTGTACCGACCTCTTGAAATATTAACATTTGATTTCATCCCTGGAGAGGATCCCACCATGCTATAAAGAGCATAAGAATTAGAAGAAAAGGTGAGATTTGAAGTTAACTCTAAAGGCATCACAGTGACCCCTGCCACACTTCTGTCTGGCACTTGGTGCTGAGTGCACTACCAAAAACATTCAGAGCTTGAGTGTGAGCCATGTCTCTTGATTGCTAACCGGAAACTTGATGCCTTCTGGAACAAACATACAATGGATTCTCTGGGACCCAGTCCTCCTACAGGATGTGCTCCTGTGGTGCCATTCCTCAGGGAATCCCAAGCTGAAACACCTCCAGAGGTAAATTCTATTTTCATGCTGGTCATTCCGGGAGGAACCCCTGAGTCTCCCGGTGATAATCAAAAGAAAACTCCCCCACTCCAACCCCAGATCACCAATAATGACTTATGGATCCTTAAAGTCGATGGGTCCCAATCCAAACAAGGCTGTGGGGCTGGGGTAGAGTTAATTGACCCATGAGGGAAATCCTTCCTCGCATCCTACAAGCTACAGTTTAACTGTATGAACAATGTCAAAGAGTACGAGGCTTTGGTTCTTGGGCTCTTATTCGCACTAAGGAAAGGTATCACCCACCTCCGGGCTTTGGGTGATTCAGAATTGATTGTTAAATAGGTCTGGAGTCAATACACATGTCATGAAAAAAGGTTGGCCACTTACCGCAACTAGGCTTGGAGCCTTATCGAAGATTTTGATGCCTTTGGCATTGACCTCATTCCCCGGCGATGGAACTATGTCTCGAATGCCCTCGCCATTTCTGCCAGCACACTCGAGCCACTGGCCGGCTCAAGTCTCCAGAAATTTTTAGTTGACATGGTCCCCACCCCATCCATTCCAAATAATGTCACGCACTTTTAAGTTTTTGAGGACGATCAACATATCCTGGCCTTCATGGCAAATTTTGGTGTCTTTGAGGATCAGATAGTAGAGGAACGAGACCACGATGATACTGGGCAAGATGATGAAGATGATGGGATCATGGACCTGCCCACTAATACCATCCCAAAGGGGATGGTTGCACTAGAAAGAATCTTCGACTCGGACCCCCAGGCCCATGAGAAGGTGTCATCCTCCTCTGAGGGAGGAAAATTTGAGAAAGTTAACATTGGCTAGCCTGGTGAAGAAAAGATTATTCACATTGGTACCTCCTATTCCCCTAAGGAAAAGGAGAAGATTCTAGTGGTTCTCTAAGAATACATTGACGTAATTTCTTGGGGTTATGAAGACTTGAAAACGTATGATACATCCATCATGACCCATATTATTCCTCTAAAACCTACCGCTAAGCCCTTTCGGCAGAAGCAAAGACCAGTCAACCCCCTAATAGAGCCTCTAATTTGTCAAGAGGTGGAAAACCTGCTGTCTACATGGATAATCTTCCCAATCCTGCATACTACGTGGGTTGCCAACCTGGTCCTGGTTTGAAAAAAGAATGGTGAGATCTTCCTTTGCATGGATTTCTAAAATTTGAACAAGGCATCTAAAAAAGATAATCACCCCTTCCCTCGTTGGATGAGGTGTTGCAGATAGTGAATGGATCTCAGATGATGTCTTTCCTAGATAGATAATTAGGATACAACTAGGTCATGGTCAAGTATGAGGATAGAGAGAAAATAGTGTTTACCACCAAGTGGGGAACGTTTGCGTACAGAAGAATTCCCTTCGGTCTGATCAATGCAGGGGCTACCTTTCAAAAGGCCATGGACATCACATTTGAGGGCCTCATAAATTGGTGCATAATCATCTATATGGATGATTTGACTATCTTTTCCCAGGATAGATGTGATCATCCCGCCCACCTCGCTCAGATCTTCGAGAGGTGCTGCCGATATGGAATATCCCTCAACCCCAAGAAGTGCATATTCAGGGTCACCAAAGGGAAGTTTCTTGGGCATATTGTCTCTAAGAAGGGTATATTCATAGACCCTGATAGACTTGAAGCATTGCTAAACTTACAGATGCCTGGCAGCAATAAAGAGATGTGATCCTTCTTCAGGAAAATCAACTTTGTGCGATGGATTCATCATAGGATTCACAAAAATAGTTAAACCACTCAACGAGATGATGAAGAAGGATACCAAGATAGAATGGAGCCCTGAGGCAAAGCAGGCATTTGCCCAAATCAAACAAATAATAACGGAAGCACCCGTCCTGGCTAGTCCTGACTATTCCCTTCCATTTTATATTTACTCGTTTGTTTTACCACACTCTGCTGTGGCAGTGTTGACTCAGAAGGTTGAAGGGAAAGAATGACCAATAGATTTCATGACCTCCCCCTTTAAGAATGCTAAAGTCCAGTATTCACCACTAGAAAATTAATCCTTTTCCCTAGTCCGCGTTGTAAAGAAATTCTGGCATTACATTCTCCGGAGCAAAGTGCATACTATCATCCCGGACCAGGCTGTCAAATCTTTGCTGATGCAGAGCGAATTGGGTGAGAGATAGGGGAAATGGATGGCCATCCTCTAGGAATATGACTTAGAAATGCAGCCCATGAAAATAGTCCAGGGCCAGGGACTAAGTCGGGTGATGGCAGAAGAGACTCCTCGTATAGAATGCAAAACCTACACAGTGGAGTCCATCACCCAAAACCCGTGGTATACCAATCTGGTGTACTTGTTGCTAAATAATAGATGTCCAGAGGGGTTACCTCCCCACAAACGCTACGCTTTGCGAATGAAAAGTGCTCACTTCATGATCAAAAACTCTGTGCGTTATCATAGAAATTATGAGGGAGTGTACCTCCGGTGCATTGACAAAGACCAAGCTATAAGAATAATTGATGAATTACATGGACAGTTTAGAACTGGGCATGGTTCAGCTGATGCCACTGCCCACTAGATCCATCAGGCCAGATATTATTAGCCTTGTCTATTCAAAGACGTTTACGCTCATGTTAGAAAATGCCATACTTGCCAAACTGCAGCGTAACTGAGCAATGCCCCTACAACCGGTCTATGAGGCTAGACCATTTTCCCAGTGGGTATTTGAGTTCATCAGGGAAATTAATCCCAACTCATCTGCCAACCATCGATATATTCTAAATGCTACTGATTACTGCATCCAGTGGTCTGAAGCTATACCTTGCAAAAAACAACACGGCAGACGTAGTTATCAAGTTCTTGGAAGAAAATATTATCACGCGGTTTGGAATGCCCTTTTCTTTGGTATGTGACAATGGTCTGGCATTTTCTTTAGCACAGCTACTCGAATGGACCTACAACCGAAAGATCACTCTAAAATTTTTTAGCAATTATTATCCCCAGGAAAATGACATTGCTGAATCAATGAACAATAATCTACTTGAAGTGATCAAGCATCTATTAGAACAAAATCCCCAGGATTGGCATCAAAAACTAAAGTTCACCCTCTGGACGGATTGCATTCACATTAAAGCCGCCCTGGGAACATCCCCGTTCCACCTGGTTTATGGTCAGAACCCTGTATTCCCAGTCAACTTACAAATCCCAGTTTTATAGTTTATGCAGGAATTTGGCAATAGGGAAAACATCATGGAGGTTTGACTCTTGAACCTGGTGCGAATGGAAGAACAGTGAGACATGGCCCTTGAACATTTTGTGCATCATCAAGTAGTGGTAAAATGATGGTCTGATAAAAGAACCCAATACAAGGCTTTTCAGATCTCAGATTTGGTCCCGCTATGGGATAAAGCCCAGGAGAAGAAAGGAAAGCATACCAAGTTCCAACGGCTCTTGCTCGGACCATACTTAATTTTAGAAATCTACGGGGCCAACACTTATCATCTTAACACCTTGACTGGGGAACCTGTCGCATTGCCCGTTAATGGACAGCTTCTAAAACACTATTTTGAGTAGGATGAGTTTGTTCAAAGTTGTATTATATGTAAATCCCTCTAGTTGTAAATATCTCTGCTGGGTGTCTCATTGCAAGCTGCCCTGCCTTGTAAATAGCCTTGTCGGCTACCCTCCGGGGCGGTCCTCTTTTGCTATTTTTTTATTTTATTTTTGCTTTCATTTTTCTTCCGGTTCTGATGTTTTGTTCCGCCTTGCAGGAATGGGAATGCTTTGCATAACTCTGGCCTCTGGTGCAATGTCTACAGCATGGTGAACTTTAGAATCTATCTTTAGCATAGTGGTCATCGGCTCGGCCTTCGGGATTGTTTCACAGGTTATGGCACGTCTTAAGCAATCTCCGTTGGGTGTTGTCTTTGGGAGTCTAGCAATCAGTGAACATATGATATAAGGAAGAAGTAATTAGACACACCGAGGGTAGATCGGCTGTACTGATTGGTTGACCCGCGTCTGAAAATCTAAAGAAATTCTCCCCGGGTCTAGAGTTTTATCCTCTCTTCAAATATCTAAACACAAGTGGATAGGTGAAAGAATTATCACCATTAAAATTAGCTAAGCTTAAATGGTGAAAGAAGTACTGCCTTCCCCACCCAAAAAAAAAAAAAAAAAGAGGACAAGCGGGATGAAACTCTGGTCTCTGGGGGAAACGAGTGAACGAATGATGGGTTCGATGTGATTAGTACCTCTTCTCTATCTCTCCCCAAGGTCATCAGCTTGATTTCCTTCCAAAGCACACATGACACCACTGATGAAAGACTACGAACTAACTCCTGTGTGGTTGGGTTCTCTCGGATATGTTGTTCTTTGCCTATCAGACACTTCGAAGGGCATCTTGTTCCAGTTTTGCTAACCAAAAATCCTGTAGTTCTCAAATGTGCTTAGGCATTTGTCCCAGATAGTCAGCATTTGTTATGCCCTGCATCTCCATCCCTATATTTTGTGTGCAAAATGTTGGGTCCCCCTTTTCTTTTGCTTTGGTTTGCTTTTGCTTATGGCTTTGCCTTGCCTTTCTTCTCTTTTTGTTTTCTTTCTCCGGGGCTTTCCCCCCCGGTGGTTTGTTTTATTTGTTGTTTCATTTTCTCCTTCGAGACTCTGGTCCTGAAGGTTGTCTTTCAGTGGGCACCAGATTCTGGACCCCAGGATTCTTTGCCACGATGTTCTCAAGGGCATCATCACAAGGAATCCCCGGGCCTGAAGTCCGGAGGTTTTACCCTAGCCTGAGGTCTCCGAAGGAGGGAGAATTACTTTTTACCATGGGTATAAATAGGGTTTACCTATCATTTTCTCATTCACTATGATTAAAACCTTCAAGCACTTAGAGCGAATTAAAGAGCAATTTCCAAAGCGATTAACAGAGCGTTTGCAGGAAGTTTATGGTAATCAGTGCTTAACAAATTTTTGTCATTCTCAGGCAAGTGAAAGTGGTTCGGGGTGGTGATTTTGGCCGTCGGATAACTCAAGCTGCTGCAGAGCTCCCTCGGTAATCCTCATTTTCCTCTACCTTTTGTGTTCTCAGGTTGGTGTTTCCACCTTTCCTTCCTCTGTTCTGCTTCTATTTTCTGGTTTTCCTTTGGGTCTGTTTGTTTTTTATTTTTTTTGTTTGTTTCATCTTGTTTCATTTCTCAGTGTTTCACCCAGTCCTTTGTTTTTGGTTTTTCCACCCGTTGGTGGGTCAGCTCTGACAGAAGGTTGTCCACCTTCTGTGTAGAGGTCGCTTTTGCTGTAAATAGCATAAATAGCGTAAATAGTGTAAATGTGCGGATAACTGTATATGTTTGCATCTGCCTTGTCTAGTTTCTCCTATGAGTATCATCTCGTGTTGTATATTCATGTAGATATGTGTATAATTGTAATATAGTCTCTATATATCTCCCTATTTCTATGTATATATCCCCTCAGCTCTATGTATATCCTTTCGGGTGGCTTGAGAATCTAGTCGAGTCACCTTTTATTTCTGGTTTTCACCTCCAAATCTGTTGCAAAGCAGAAAATGACCTGTTTGAAACTCGGCCCTCAACCGGTTTCAAACAGGTGGTTTTCTCTCTCCTCCATCAAGGCTGTCAGAGCCTCATTTATTTCCCATACGCACAATTAATCCTAGCCAAGTGGCTTTCCCTTTTCACGCATTCAGACAGTTGCCTCCGCTGTCATCACCATCACATCCATTTAATGCTAACGCACATGGCGTCCACATAGGCTTGACAACTTGCCTTTTTATTCATCCTTGCCAACGGTCACTTCTCCGGGCTTCGGGTCCCTTTCCACCATCCATCTTGTGTCCTTGTCAAGCACGATAAAATTTCCTAGACCCGGATGAATGATAAAGTTCCTAAGTTTGCGATGTGTTTTACTTTTCAGATTAACCTTGCATGATACTAACTTTTCAGGAAAGCAAAACATCGCAGTGGTAATTTCTTCAGACCCCAAAGTAATTATTTTCATAGATATAATTCTGACGGTCGTCGTCTTGTAGATTCTCGGAATTCATCTTTAAACATGTCTGAAGCATCTGCGTTGTCTCTGCCCGGAAGTCTGGATCTACCAACCGCAATAGAGACTAGGGAAACCGCAAAGTCTAAGATGGAGAAGGCCCTGGAAAAATTGCCCCTCACCATGAAGTTTGTACAAGAGAATGAGATTGTGGGCTCAAAGATTGAGTCCAAGGAAAAATTAATGACCGACACCAATGTCGGGACTTGGGCAGAAATGCAGGCCTTGGTAAAAATAATGCACATCCAGCAACAAGCTGGAGACGAGCTCGCGATCAACGTTGGAGGGTCTGAAATTCTCTGGGCAGCCTGCTTCCCATGCTCCGTGTAGTCTCCAGAGCTGATTCTAACATTGGCTGCCAACTACAACTCTTCTGTCCAGGCCGTTATGCTCGCTGCTGCAGAACCCATCGGGTACCCTACTCCACTAGTGTCCCTTGACCCAATCACATTCTAAGCAGGCCTGGGCATCCCACAGTTTGATAGAGCCATGGTGGTCACAAGGACTGATGCCTTGAAGCAATTTACACAATTGGAGGATGTCATCTGGGTATATATGAATACCCACTGGCTCAAGGTCCCAAAGAGGGACCCAAAGAGAATGAAGATAGAAATCCCCCGCTCTGAATTCAAGGAGAGCATCCAAATGGGGATAATAGCATTAGCCCAGGTCTTTGGGCAACAATCCATCTAGGAGTTTTCCAAATGGATGTACTACTTCCTCCTCGGCATCTCCACCAAGGGAGAATTCTTCGACTGGGTGACAATAATTTCCAACCATGTCGACTCCAAGTTCTGGAAACTGAACCAAAAGAATAAGTTCTTTATGTCCTCTTATGTTTTTTGGGCCTTGGCATAGCAGAGGCCCCATTCTAATGGCCTACTTATAGATGGCATGCTCGGGATTGGCCCAGGACAAAAATCACCGTGGGACCATTTCCCACAGATTCAATTGGAGGCCAGCTTCCCCAGCTACTGCCAAGTAAATGATGTGTTCATTTACTACCACCTACTTATGCCCACCCGGGATGCCAGATACTGCCTGTCTACTGAGGTGATGAAATTAGTTAGTAGTTATGGACACTACTATATTCAATTCTAGTAGCACTCATACATTAGGGTTACCAGCTTCTTCAGGAAGCCTTACTTGTTTCCCAGGTATTGCGGGGACAAGATCGTACTGCTGGAATACTGCCGGAAAATGATGGAGTTGCACACCTTCTTAGCCCATAAGAAGGTCCCCAACATCTTGTTCCCAATCTCCTGTGGGAACTACACATGCAGTCTGGCCACCGCGAAGGAGGTAGACAATGAGCTCAAAAGTTACAACTTACAAGAATTTTATCTAGCGCAAAATTTTTTTGATCCGCATGGCCGAATTGCAACGACACTGCCCAAGGCTTCAGAGCCCCATCGAATACACATGGAGGACTTTTGGGTAGATTGCCAAGATGATGTGGATGTGCAGAGCAGGCATTATGTCAGAATGATAGCTGGAATGATGCAGAAGCTCCGGCTCTGAAAATTCCCTCCGGGCTTCTCAGACACCGCCCCCACTGAAGATCCCCAATACAAAGAAAAGGGGATCGATAAAAGGGCCCTGCCACCAATGAATTGGGCAGCATAGGAAGAGCCCACAATTGAAGACTTCACTCGAGAGGTAGTAGAGTGAAGCTATGCCTACTTCAAGAAGGTATGCCCCAGGAGTACCCACTGAATAGCCCAGCCGGCGCTTAATTTAACACCACCACCGGCTCCAAGATTAACCCCAGGGGCCGGGACTTCTTTGTAGAGTGCGGATAAAGGAAAGAAAATAGCTACCACCAATTCTGCACAAGGAGTCCCCATCGCTGAACAAATAAAGCAGTCCATGGAAGCCTCCCAACAAATGAGGGAGGAACTAAGGATGAAGTTGGCCACCCCTCCACTTATGGCTGGGCCACTTCGTCCTCCTTCCTCCCCATCATTGGCAGCCTTAATGACCAGGGTGACAGGGGTGGATCTGCTAGAAGCTGCAACAATAAAAGATGTAGAGCCACCTCTGGTCACCCAAAGGAAGAGTAAGCACATAAAACAACCCAACATAGACCCGGCACCAATGGCGTCCCTCCCCCAGGAAGTGGAAATTCTTTCCTCTAGTTCCCCGGAGCTGGAGAAAGAAATAGAGCCTGCAGAGGTCCCGGCAAGTCCCTCTCCAAAAGAGGAGTTTGATGTATTTGCAGCCGATGAATTTGGAAATCTGCAAGGGGGTGACACACAAGTGGAGGTAGAAGTCTTGGGGGCTAGACAAGAAGCTACAGAGCAAGAAGAGCAGCAGGCAGAAGGAAAGAAGCCAGAACCGGAGGTTATTTCCGAGGCTCAAGCAACACAAGGTCTGGGAGTGGACCAACCAAAACTGAGTGAACAAGTGGCACCCACTGGGGGACCTGGACCTTTGGGAATAACCATTACCCCAGTCGCCATGTTCCAGGGCCCACTCCTAGGATCCACCTTCGGGCAGGTGATCACAGCGGCCCAAACTTTAAATCTTGGCCTGACACCTCCCCTACTATTGATTGAAGAAGAAATCTTGGTAGAAGAAGAAGAACAAGAGGAGAAGCTTGAAGAAGTCCCCAAGGAAACCTACCAGGATCCAAACCTAGCAATTGATACACAGGACCATGTTGAGGGGATGGAGATCAAAAAGAGTGTTGCTGCAGAAGAAGAGGTAGGGAGGGGAACGGATGAGGTTCATGTTGAAGAGGAGCAACAACCACCAAACACCGAGAAAGAATCAAAAGAACAAACTATGGAAGGAAGGCCACCTCTCCCACCTCAGTGGATGATAGACAACAGAAAGAGAAAAGCTTAGTCAGCTCCGATGATTCCTCTCTCCCTGGCCGAGATGATGGCCCAAGTTCAGGCCCCACCTAAGGTGAAGAAATCCCGGATAGTTCACACTTTGCGAACTGGGCTAGGTGGAGAAACCATTGCCATGGTGGCAACACCTCTACTAGACACTGATGAAGCGACTGCATATCCCATAGATTACAACATTGTAGAGGTGTCCCTGGGTAAAAGAGGAAAGCAAGGCGAAGTGGACTTGCTTAAGGAGGCGGCAAGCGCAGTTGAAGCCCGATACGAAAAGGAGGCCCAGAGGCTCAAGGCTGAAAAGGAAAAGAATGAAAACCTTATTTGGTTGCTTACTGAGCTGGCTAGACCCATCAATTCCACCCCTCCACAGACCTCCACATCAGAGGAATTACCGCAGAGTGACATAGACTCCCTGTGAGTAATGAAGAAGAAAGCTCAGGCAGTGGATGTATGAGTCGCCCTGCAGATAGGAAACACCCAGCGTTTCCTAGCGTCCACCCTCCCAGATCTATTCACAGCCTGACAAGTTATCCATCAAGAGCAGGTGCTTATTGAGCAGTGGGAGAGTGACATCAAAAATTACCAGGCATGGAAGGTAGAGCTCGAAGAGCTCCTCGCTCTGGGAGAAGACATAATTTCTGAATCCAGAATTCTGGGTGAGGAATCATTTGATTTCGTAAGGACTCAGCACTCCAGACTGGACCTCACATTGGAGGTAACCAAGCAACTGGTGGAGTCCTTACAAGAAAAGGTGAACACCATAAAATATTCTTCCAATTTATACAAGTCTTTTGTAATAAAGGCTTCTGGGGCTGATCCCCTTAGTACAGATACTTATACCCCCGAAGAGTCAGTTTTGGGGAGTTTTGATGAGATAATGGCATCCCGGTATCAATCCCCAGATGGGATAGATGGGGCCCAGATGGCAAGATTAACTGAAATGATACTCAAGGGCCATGACGCCGCAAGAATGGCGGATGAATTCAGAAATAATGTTCCAGACTTGGGGGAACAAGTTGAAGTGGCCAGGTACAGAAGGGCCAGCCTAAAGGGGATAGATGAAGATGGCATTTTTTGCCTCCTTCAGGCCTTCAATGATAATAAGCAACCTTGATCTTTCTCTGGAGGCCAGGGAAAAACTCACATTGAGTAATCTTTATTATTTTGGGGGCCTAAGTTCCCAGATCTCGGAGTCTCAGATCCAAAATTGTTTGTATTTTTTAAGGTGATCCGTGTCCTGGCCCCCAAGGTCGATCGGTCACTTTTAGAGGTGGTTAATAACGACTTTCAGAAGGTAGTTGGCCACATCAAGAAGCGTTGCTCAGTGGTTGGTTTTCTGACAGGGTGGTCTTCTCGAGGCACCGCTCAGAGGTACACCTGACACATCGGAGACAGGGCACCGCATTTCCCATTTATGAGGCATGTAGCCTCGGTCCCTGGGGAACCTACTTTCTACTTTCTCCTCTTTGGCTCTCTTCTTGAAACTGATTCTTTTGATGTATATTCTTGTTTTCTTCTTCTGACATGGCAGACCTATTCCATCTCCAAGTCTTTTGTAGGGTGGCGTATGTAGTACCGGCCCCCGTATATTGTATTTTATTGAAATATAATGTAAATAGGGTTAGGGTTAGAAGAAAGTTGAATAAATAGGCAGACCGGCCCATTTCCAAGGGTCGAAAAAATTGATGATTTTGTTGTCCATAAGAAATAGCAAAGTGATTCTTTTAAGTTGTAGAGCTCAATGCTCCATCATTCTGTCTCTGATAGTTAGATGCTCCCCTGGAGCCACCATTGTATCACGCACTAGTGCTTGCTGGACTAAATATTAATGAAGAAGGAAGAATTCTTGGCAATGATGTTGTTGGCATTCCTGCTTCTGAGTTAATGGTATTTTGTGTTTTAATGTTCTTTACGTCTTTTACTCTGGTATGTTAAAGTAGATTAACGAACTCTTTACTCCCGCTACTGGTAGAATGCTAGCTGACGGTTATGTGTTTTTTTGGTATTTAGTGTAGTCTACCAGGGTATCATTAATGTTCCAGACATTTCAGCATGACTATAGTTAGATGAAATACTTCTAACCCTGTAGGATCTTTTCGTTTTATTTGTTAAAGTGTAGAACACTCAGGAAAACCTTACCTTGATTGAATCTCTAGAGAAGATGAGTTGAAGAAACCAGCTATCCCCCTCGAAAATAGTCACCTCTCCCGACCGAGCCCCAAACCATCGTGACCCAACACCTAGGTGCTTGAAGGCCCGGGGGATTTATTCCCTGGACAACCTTTGCAGGAGGAGTTGGCTGATTTCCCTGGATCCCGATGACAACTTATGACTGTTGGCGGACCCGGTCAGCAAAACCCCGTCAACAGTGCCTTTAGTTAATTTTCTTTAACTCATAGCTAAACATGAATCTAAACATGCATATCCCTTAGATAGGTGCAACTAAATAATCAATGAGATTATTATTGACTTCCTAAAAATAGTCTTTTGAAACTGAGTCTGGTAAATAGTGTAACATAAATAAATTATTACTAAACATTTGAGTTTGTGTGAATGTCGATGGTGTAGTAGCTATGTCTGAAACATAAAAACAATTGTTCAAGGCTTCTTGATATCTATACTAAAAGGTTAATATAGTTTACTGTTGTATACTATATGTTGTCATCAATGACAAACATACAGCTAACTATTTGCATAGAGGTGAATCTCCAACATCTTCTTCTCTAATACCCCTGTCAGTGGAGAATCAATGGCTAGAACATCTATGGTGCCATCATTCAGGAATCCACCATCACCACTACCTCACATTTTTCCTCACTTAGGAGTTCTATCCTTCCTCTTTCCCTAGTATCTTGGCAACTAGCTAGGCCTCTCCTTGGCCCTAGACCTTGCCTTGTACCTTGACAAACCTTCCTTGTCTGTACACACACACAAACCAACTTCCTTTTGTAGCTAGTGGATAATCACCTACAACCGTAACTTTATCAGCAAAATCAAATATTCAAAACCACTACTCAACCCAAAATCTTGGTGTAGATTTCTTCCTTCCGTGCTCTATCTACACGCTCATAATCTTCTGAGCTATGATACCAATTTGATGAACAAAATCCTACATAAACTCTCAATAACTAGGATCTTGATGATCCAATCTTCATTTAATCATTCAAATAATTTAATAGAGGCAAATCTTTCACAAGATCAATCAACAACAAAATGCTTCTTTGGTTCTTTAACAAACAACTTCAAAATTGTCACACAAATCTATCTTGAAATATTTTATTCATAACTTTTGAAACAAATATCATATTGAACATTCCCTTGTTGGAAATGTAGATAATTCTATTCCTCAAAACATATCCCAAAATTAATAAAATCCAATTTCTCAATAAAATTTATGGTCTTTGTACCGAGACCCATTTTACTGTCATAAAATAGAAACATTTGTCCCTTCACCCATCTAGGGCATCACATATATTTAAAAAAAAAAATACATTATAAATAATTCCAAATAAATTGAAAACCTATATGAATATAGTTTTGAAAAATTTAAGAAACATATTTTTCCCATTGTTAAATCATGAGATAATCAAAAATCATTGACTGACACTCCATTGAAAACTATTTAAAACAAGTTCTTACCAAAAACACCACAACTTTCACAAATATTCAGAAAAAAATCTCAGACGAAATAGAAATGAAATATCATTCATATATATTTCCAATGAACCCAACTAGAACTTAATATTCGTCAATATATGTCCGTACCAAAAAGTACAACATGAGTATTCTCAAGAATCCTAGCAACTACAAACAATAACTTTCCCCAAAATGTGCATAACATATTAATTTTTTAACGAAATTGAACCAAACCAAAAGAATCAGAAGGAGAGTTCATTATAATATCTATCCATTATAAATATACAAGTTTTCCAAGTCCTACATGGCTGTACAATGCATGGAAACAACAACATAATAGAAAACACCAATCAAAATGCAAGTTTACAACAAACCAATTTGTTCCCAAAACTTTCTCCTCCTTCTCTATTATTTCAATAACAATTTGGTTCAACCAATAAAAAATATTTATACATTTTTTTGTAGTTATAAGCTATCCAACAACTCTTATGACCTTTCATCTTCCCTTTTACAACTTTAATGCATTTTTGCATTGTTTCTTTTTGCAAGATTCGATGCATTTTGACAACTTTTGTGACACTTTATAAAAATGACTCCAAACTTTTTAAAACCACTCTAGAAATGTCCAAATAATATATCTAATACCTTTTACATACTTTCTAGTCTTCTCATGGCCTTTTATGTAATTTTGACATTTTGACCAAACTAGGTTCCAAATGGACAACTATGAAAAAACTTTACAAAAATTACTCATTAGCCTTACATTATGATTCAATGGACTCACAATAACATGAATACATAATTGATGAATTAATTAAATTCAAAATTTTCATTATCCTCCCATGTATATCCTTGTGCCCAAATTATCCTCCACCATATACACTGGTAGAGAGTTACGGAGAGCAACTGCCATTGCAGTGTGTTCTCGTTGGGTTCATTGGTTGTTTCCTCATGGCCAATTGATCACATCAGGGTTTCTTATATTCTTGGGCTCAAAGTTGGAGAGATTGGTGATACATCTAGAGAAGCTTGGTTGGGGTTAGTGTCTCCTGGCATAGATGTATCATGAGATTCATGAGGTGACTTACATGTGTATTCAAGGCATGGCTTCAGGGGTTGTGGTTTTGCAGATATGGGCCTATGAGCATCTCCCAGTTTTCTGACCTATCACAGTGGATACACAATAGGGAAAAAAACCCTATGCTGATAGGTATTCAAGTTTTATCACACAACCCTTTTTGTGAAAGACAAATTACTAGAGTTTCCAGCTCAATGACTTGAGCCTAGTCACATGGAGGCCTTAATTGTAGGTAGAGGTCTGGGCTGAGTGCAGGACAGTTAGGAGAGAGTTCTTTGTCTCATGCCAAATTTTGTCCAAGACATCATTAGTGATAGAGAGATTCATGCTGTCTCAGGTGTTGAGGCACTATAGTATTATCCAAAGTGTCGCCATGTAGTACACTTCCTATGCTCAATTTTTGGATGAGCAACATAGAGGCTGGTCTCGCAAGTAAGATTTTGTCTTGCATATTCTTCTTTTGTCATTTTTGTAGATATCTTGGAGCTTGTAGATCATAAATTGAGCATTTGAAATTTTTTTATGCATGTTATTTATGGTGTTGTGTACTCAAGGGCTAATTGAGCTCAATCTATTGTTGTGGGAGTATTCAGAGGGAGTAGGAGATGTGGGGGTTACTCCAGAGTATTAGGACCATCCGTCTAGTTATCCTTTTCCTAGATTTAGAGATCCAGTAGAGAGAGTGCATAGGATTAATGAGGGTGCCCCAAAGTATGCACTCGTGGTAGATGCAATGATGGCTCCATAGAAAGAACCACATCGAGCACCTCAGAGACCACCATAGAGGACTCCTACTTAGCTGAGAGTAGGATCAGAGACTAGTCCTAGCACGCGAAGGAAAATAGGTTCTATATGATAGAGAGATCATGGGGAGATAGGAACCCTAGGATCCATCAGAGGATGGGTTCCTTCCACAAACACTGCTATGGAGGAGATACCAGATATCCAGCCTGACCTAGGGCTAGATGACATAGTGAGGGTAGTCTGGGAGCACTGAGAGGAATGAGAGGCTACATAGAAGGAGGGATCTTAGAGAGAGGAGGAACCTCAAAGAGAGGAGGGACCTCAGAGAGAGCCACACTCAACACAATATTTGATTAGGTCATTAAGGATATGACTGTGAGCCACTCAAACACAGCTGGTATTAGCCTAGTCTCAGATTGTAGAGTGAGATTGAGTGATCACAGGGCATGATGAGAGAGTTTAGGCTTTGTAGAGCCTGGTGACATTTCAGGATAGTATAGAAGCCTACTATGTAGTGGTGTACAACATAGTAGTTCCTATGGAATAGAAGGTGCCATTGTATTCATAGTATTTGGCATGATCTAAGGGAGAAGTTCCTCTACCTAGGGAAGATGCTCCTCCATGCCCACTGCCTAATGGTAGTGAGGGAGGAAGTGAGACCTGATCATCCCCTTTCTTGTCTTATCCCATTAAGATTTTGGAGATCCATTTGATTGTACATGATTCATCTGCACTGAAGGTGCATATTTTTGCTCAATATTTATGAGAGAACAACCTTTTGTATAGATAGAGACATTTGATATATCTATGTACGATGATCCTTTTTCATGCTCAATATGTTATCTTGTCTTTATCTCTTGTCATACATCTTGTTGTTGTACAATCTATTGATGTTGTATCTTTTATGTGGTTTAGATCATGTATGATGAATGTAGATCATGTGCACTTTTTTTTTATCTTGTTCCTAATATATGCCATTCATTTTTTTTCTTGTTACTGACCCTTTATGCATAGATGGATAACCTTAAGGAGATTAAATGTAGTTGATTGCATTAGCAAAGGATTAAGGGAACCAACAGGTTAAAGGAATAGCTCCATGTTTAGATTATCTAATGTAGTATGTTATAATGCTATCATGCAAGCCTAGAAATGCAACCTACGACGTGATTTAAGTCACTGATTTCCTTAGTCACAATATTTTCATAATTTGGACTATTGGGACACCAGAGTCAATATAATCCCTACTAGTTCCAGTGGAATCATAAGGATATGAATATGACTCTTCATCAGATAGATGTGAGAAACCAAAGTAAGCAACTAGGCACAAGAGTCAAGATGACTTGAACACTATTTGTAGTTGATATAACAAAAGTACACTAGTATCGAGGCATTCAGAGCCAAGAAAACCATGAGTGCATTATTTTTGAAATAAGAAGAATAACAGACAAGGAGATAGGACCAACCCCACCTTATAGTGCAAGACAGTAGGATCAAGGGATGTGTGGCTGATCCATATAAATGCGGAAGCTCTTATCACATACACCCTACTCTCTTGAAATAAAGATCATTGGAACTACACCAAGAAGAAGAAATCAAAGAAAACATAGGAAATCATTGATAACATACAACATACAAGAAAAAGTGTTAGCAATCATTCAGTATGTTTAACTTGTTGATGTGGGTGTTGAGGAACACCGCCGCGTTGGTTTATTGTTATTAAGTGTATGTTATTTGATGTTGTGTTGAAAAAATAGGTTTGTCCAAAATAGAGTGTTGAGAAACATTGCTTGTTAAGGTGTTGAGAAACACCATTGTGTCAGTGGCAAACTATCCAAAAAAAGAGACCAATTTGTGAGGATTGGACATGTAGAATGACATGATGTTGAAGAACTGGAGGCCTATACGAGACCTAAAAGATGGCTTCAATTAGCGAAGCAAGGATTGGATTGATGTGATAACTCAGAAAGGAATGAAGGTCATCCCATAGATGAGATGAGCCAGGCTACACGTTGATAGATGGAGCGCTGAGTTACAAGTGGCCTGCCTGTTTCCAGGTTCTCACCACTTGGCAGAGACTTTATTTTTTCTACCAAAGGACCTGTTTCCAGGTTTTTGCCAACACATTTTTTCTTGATTTTTCAATATTTTTTGTATTTTTCATTTTTGTATTTTTTCTTTATTTTTCTTCTTTTTATTTTATTTTATTTTTTTATTGACTCATCAAGGCACCTATTTGCCAAGTTTTCACCAAGACAGTCATTTTTTCAGCATGTTTTCCAAATGT
The DNA here is from genome assembly GCA_018584345.1 of Thuja plicata. Taxonomy (NCBI): domain Eukaryota; kingdom Viridiplantae; phylum Streptophyta; class Pinopsida; order Cupressales; family Cupressaceae; genus Thuja; species Thuja plicata. The sequence goes on along the minus strand of MU224998.1, from coordinate 78,075 downwards.
TTTTGATCTTTTGATCTTTTTTGTTGTTTTTGATATTTTTTTAGGAACATATATATGTACATAATGTTGACCACCGAAAATGCTCAAATGTAGAACTTCTTCAGGTGGAGAGTATTGATGGGATCAATAAAAGTATCCTCTTCTACAGTTGATAGTTGATATCCCCAGAGCCAAACTTTACAGTGATCACAAAGGGACCCAGGAAGTTGGGTTCAAACTTTCCCTTTTGTTCATAATGTTGTTGATTCTTTGGATTTTCTTTAAGCACAAGATCTCTGACCTAGGATTCTCTATGTCTCACTTTCTTTTTGTAGCCTCGAGACGTTCCCTTTTGATAGACCCTTAGATGGTCAAATGTTTCTTTTCTACATTCATCAAGTAATTCTAGCTCTGAGGTTCTAGTAATTTGATGCTCTTCATCAGTAATGAGTCCATGCAAATTGACTCAAAGTGATGGTATTTCCACCTCAGTGGGAATTACAAATTTTGTGCCATATACCAAGTAAAATGGCGTTGCCCCTGTAGGTGTTTTGATACTGGTTCTATAAGCCCGCAAGGTTGGATTGAGTTGAAGGTGCTAGTCCTTTCCAGTTTTACTCACTATTCGATGAAGGATTTTCAATATTTTTTTATTAGAGGCCTCGACCTTTCCATTCTCTTGAGGGTAGTAAGTAGAGGAACAGTGTTAGGTGATTTTAAACTTGTCACAAAGTTCATCCATATCCTTATTCTTGAATTGTCCCGTTGTCTGTTAAAATGTATGAAGGGTTGCCATATCTAGAGATGATATAATTGAGGATAAACATAAACACATTCCTTCTTGTAGCTTTAATCAAACAGACTTCTTCAACCCACTTTGTGAAATATTCAGTGCTAGTTATAATAAATTTGTGTCCACCAGAGGAGGAGGGATAAATTTGCCCAATTAGATCAAAGGCCCATTGCTGAAATGGCTAGTGAGTAATAAAAGGTAGCACCTCATGTGCATGAGCATGAATTAGGTTACCATGAGTTTGGCATTTTTTGCATGTTTTGGAAAAATCTATGTTATATTTTTCCATGGAGGGCCAGTAGTATCCTTCTTGTAGGAGTTTCTTAGCCAATTAAAGGCCATTCAAATGGGATCCACAGACACCTTCATGGACTTCCTCTAGTGCGTACTTAGACTCATCGTGTTCTAGACACCTAAGGAGAGTAACATCTAGACCTCTTATATACAAGGTTTCATCTATAATCAGGAAACAGGATGCATTCCTTATAAGATTTGGCTTTTCATTTTTAGAAATCTCATTTGGCAGGGTTTGATTATAGATGTAAGAGTAGATATTAGCATAATGCAAATAATTGATATCCACTAGGGAGCACATGACTTGGGATTCTAGGGAATCATATGCAGGGAAAAGGAGTTATTTCACTAGGAATTCATAGAAAAACTGATGTTCTTCAAGCTGCAACATGGAGGCCAAGGTGGCCATAGCATTGGCTACTTTGTTTTCTTCTCTTGGTATTTTTTGGAAAGTAACAAATACAAAATATTTCTTAAGATCATCAATCATCCTTTTATACGGCAGCAGTTTATCATCCTTTGTTTGATGTTGGTTATTGACTTGGTTGATTACCAGCTGTGAGTCACCATAGATGTGCAATTCAATAATTTTCAATTTGATAGCCATATTTAAACTATTTTCTAAAGCTTCATATTCTTCAATGTTGTTAGTGCAAGGGAACATCATTTTATAAGTTTTTGGGATCTTGTAGCCTTACTGTGTGATAAAAAGAGTTCCAGCATAAGCTCCTTGTTGTGTAAAAGATCTGTCAAAGACCAATGTCTAGGTATGCTCTGTGAGATGTAAAATGGATTCATTAGGGAATTATATCAGCACTGATCATGTATCTTGCAAAGGAGCATCAACTAGGTGATCAACAATAACCTGTCCTTTGATTGCTTTTCTGTCAATGTATTCAATGTCAAATTTGTTGAGGATAATAACCCACTCAGCTAGCCTTCCAATGAGAATTTATTTTATTAATAGTTTCTTAAGAGGATCTATCTTAGCAATTAGCTTAACAATGTGTAGCAACATGTAGTGTCTTAGTTTTTGAGAAGCAAAAACTACAGCAAGGCAAGCTTTTTCAATAATAGTGTAATTATGCTCATAGGACACCATGGTTCTACTTATGTAATATATGGATCTTTCTTTTCCTATTTCATCCTGTTGCACTAGAAAAGCTCCCAAGGATGTGTCAATAGATTAAATGTAGAGGAGAAGATGCTTTCCTAGTATTGGTGTCATTAGTAGAGGTGGATTAGCTAGATATTCCTTGATTTACTAGAAATTTTTTTCACACCCTTCATCCCATTGAAGTGTAACTCCTTTTTGTAGTGTTGTTGTAAAAGGTTGTGCCTTATCTAGAAGTTGTGAGATAAACCTTCTAAAATATTGGAGTTGACCTTGTAGGGTCCTAACTTGACTGATGTTGTAACTAGGTTGCATGTCCATTATTGCCTCTACTTTTTCAGGATCAACCTCAATTCCTTTGGCTAAAACAATGTATCCCAGTAGTTTACTAGATTTTACACCAAATGCACACTTTTTAGGATTAAGTCTAAGATTGAAGTATTCCATTCTTTTTAGAATCCTTTCTAAATCCTCAATGTGAGTAGCTCTCCTTGTTGATTTTTCCAGGGTGTCATCTACATAGTCTTCCATGTTTTCATGCATCATATCTTGAAATATAGTAGTCATAGCTCGATGATATGTTGGTCCAGAATTTTTGAGACCAAAAAGCATGACATTCCAACAAAATGTGCCCCAAGTGTAGGAAAAATCAGTCTTCTCTTGATCTTCAAGAGCTATTCTTATCTAAATGTAGCCAAAAAAACCATCCCTTAGTGAGTACATCTCATAACCGGCCATGAGATCCACAATCATGTCAATATTTGGTAATGGTAAATCATCCTTATGACAAGCCTTGTTTAAATCCCTAAAATCTATGCAAACTCAAATAGACTTATCATGTTTCGTGACAGGGACAATGTTATAAATCCAATCAACTTATGCTAATTCACGAATGAATTCAGCCTTTAGTAGCTTCTCTAATTCTTCTTTGACTAACACTGCCACATGAGGATGCATTTTGAAAATCTTTTGCTTGACTTGCTTACATACTAGAGAAATTGACAAATGATCCATAATTAGGTCTGTGTCTATTCCTGGCATGATAGAATAGGACCAAGCAAAGTTAATTTTCTTTTTCATGAAGAATTGAGTAAGTTCTCGCTTTTCTTGTTGTATAGTTAGAAAATGGAAGCACTTCCATTGTAGACTAGTATATCCTTCAAAGTAAGTGTTTTGGGGTCATATCAAGTGCCTTGAATGGGTCTCTAAATTGGATTTGGCTTTTTCCCCCTGTTCTACCCCATTTCGCACTTTTTCTAGCTTGTTTCTAACACCTCAAACTGCAAACTGGGACTTTGACCTCAAGGTAAAAGTTAACCTTTTTCGGTCAAGGTAAAAATTGAGCTTGACCTAGGTGAAGGTCAACCTCAACCTTGACCTAGGTCAAAATCAACCTTTTTCTAACCTATGGTCCAAATTCTGAATTTCCACGGTTTCCAGATGTTAGGCTTTGGAAACAGTTAATTCCCGCTTTTGAGTTGACTGTTTTGGTAGTCAGAGCAACAAATATTAAATTATATTTAATATAGGTCCTCTTTTAAGGTTATAGGTAAAATTGGAATTTAATTCTCCTATGTAGGCCTCTCTAGAAGATTGTTCCCTAGTTTCATATATAAGTAATATTTCTCCTCTCATTTTCTCTAACCATCATTTAAATGAAATTCAAGCAAGGTAAGGAGAAAGATTTGAAGCAAGACAAGTAGCCATTGAAGCACTCAGCCATTCCCAAGAACTTCTCAAGAAATCAATTCATCAAGAAGATCCATTGGTGGGCATTCAAGGATTCAAGCTCCATGGAGCCCTCTTGTTGAATATTTCTCCATCCACATTCCTCTAAGCCTCTTCCTACCCAAATATCCATTCAAGATTGGTGTTGAAGATATAAAAGAAATTGATTTGAGACATCCTAAATTCTACATTCTACATTCTACATCCATTTGGTGTATGCATACTTGTGGATTCACGGATTCAAATTTTCCATAAGGGATTCTATAAGAAAGGTCAATTTGTTCATTTACATTGTTTTACTTATGCAATTTCAATTACTTTGAGGTTAATTTCAAAACTAAGGTTTGACCAAGGCAAACCCTTGCCCCCAACAAACAAATCCATTTTTTTTGTAGGTACAGGTTTGGAACAACAGATCGAAGTGCAGATTTGGTTACCCTTTATAGAAAACTATTGGGATACAAAAATAGATTTCCTGTCGGAGACCTTTTAGGTCGATTCTACCCTAGGTAAAAATTGGAAATTCTAGGTCAATGGTGACATTGCTTTGAGGGTAAAAATCAGAACTATGTCAGAACAGAAAAAGATTTCTAGATTTTGTTTATTTCTACATTTCTATTCCAGATCTGGTCTCAGATTTTCAAGAAACCGAGTGCAGAACCCCAATAAAAACATTCTTTAGATCTATAACATTTTAAGGTTAGTACCTTTTTCCTATCCATTTTAGTTAAAGTTCTTAATCTTTCTAAATCTATCACACATTCTTTCCTATAAATGGGTATTTAAGATCTTTCTCTTTACTCTTATTTCCAAATGATTGAATCATTTATGCATTGATGCTTCCTTTGGGGTTAATAAATTGGAATCCTTCATTTGTTTATCTAAGGATAAAAGGGGAGCATTTTATTTATCCCCATACATTTTACATCTTGGTGACATACATTTCTTATGTTAAATTTTGGTAAACCCACGATAGACAACTCTTTCTTTCTGGTGTTATATTTACATATTTTATGTTAGATCTTGCATGGATATTAGATTAGCTTTCTTTTATGTTCTTGCATTTACATTTCAAAAATTAAAAATCAAAATCTTCTATTTGATAAAATTATTTCATTTCTATTGCATTGGTGTATGAGCTTTACCACTTCTAGTCTTACTTATAGTATCCCGGTTATAAGAAGTCATAGACTTATGGGCTCCTTTGATCCTAAGTCTTCCTCTCCTTTCCCTAGGATCCCAAATGACAATTTAATCACTCATGATTCCAATCCTTTTATGGAGCATAAATCTTCTCACTCATCTCTTGATAAGGATGATGCTTTAAGAGTTCCTCCTGAACAAGGGCAAAAACTTTCAGCAGAACTCGATAAAATTAGAAATTGGTTTAGCCAAGAAAACCATAATAAAGATTCAATGCAAGCTATAGAGGCTCTTAATAAAGTCATTTGTGATAGTCATCAAGGTATTAATCTCTTGCAAGGTATCAATCATTTTGTGCATTTGAATGTTAAACCTTTAGCTCAATAGGCTCAAGATCTAGGTTTCACTCCTCCTGTCACTAGTGAGGGACCTTATTAGGTTCTTTTACCTAGTATTCCTACTTGTAATCCTCCTTTAATGGCTACATTTCTCCCAATTTCTTCTATTCTTGTGAGTGTTCCACCGGTATCTCTACCTACCTCACAACCTTCATATCATAGTGTGCCTTTTACTTATTACAATCCCCTTCCAACTGTGGTTCCAAGTGTTACACTGGTTGTGCCTTCCATTCCTACCACTTCCTACACTTTTCCTAGTGTTCCTAATATGTGAGGCCTCACCCCGGCCCATCATAGCTCAGTTGATACACTTATTTTGATACATTGATACACTTTTTGATTATCCTGACAGAGACTCGAGATATTATGTTTATGATGATGATTATATTGTAAGGATTTCATTTTGATATGGATTATACCTAGAACATGTGGTTGATTTTGATTATAAATGTTTAGATAGGTGAATTGATGAGAAGATCGGATCATGATTAGAGTTGATTATTTCATGGATGTTATGTCATGATGATTATGGAATTATTATGTTTTAAACATTTATGTATGAAAATTGTAATTAGGAATTTAATTCTTCTTATTGATTAATGTTGATAAGTATGAATTAAATATGTATATTTTATGTGATTTTATTATCTTGGACTACTGATGCTCGATTTCAGTGTGCAAGAAAGAGAACTATGGAATCAATAACCAGCCATATGTGCAAACTGTAAAGCCAAGGTTGAATCTAATGAAGAGGTTTGAACCTCGTTGTTAAGTAATTTTATTCGTGACCTTAAAATTGTATGTATATATTAGGTTTTTCATTATGTAATTAGTGACATGTCAATGTTGTATTATGTCATTTTATTGTGTCACTTGACACTCATTACGTGTTAATGTAATAACATGTCTACTAAGGTTGGCAATGTAAACCTAAGCCTAACTGATAAATTAGGAACCTAATTAAACCCCTTGTTGGAGATACTTGCAAAGTTCCACCAATTTGATCATTTAGATTTAATTTTTTTCTAGCCACTTTTAGAGGCCAAAAAGAGGTCTTAAGGGTCAAATTTAGTAAAATACAAGTAACTTAGTGATAGTGGTATGGGTTAGAAATATTTTTGACACATCTATAATGCCCTAGTGGCCTTGGTGACCTATTTTATGACCCATTTTCCACATGCTACGAAAATGGAGTAAGTATTGACCTTTTACCCAAACCCACACTCCTTTCCAAACTAGATTTTATGACAGGGGACAAGGAAAGGTCAAAGGACTTTAGGGTCAAGTCTAACTTTAATGTTGGTGGGTGGGTAGAAGTTTGAGGTCTTTTTAGAGACCCTTGGTAGAGTTAGTGGGTGTTCACCCACTCTCTACTTTTAGAGACATTAGGGTTTTGATTGAGAAAGCCTAAGGGATTGGGCTCTTCTCAAAATTCATTTGTCATAACACATTGTGAAAGTTGGTCTCCATTTCCATGAAAGTTCTTTATTTTGTTGCAACTAGATTTGTATGTTTCTTTTCATTTTCTTGCATATGTAAAATGTATTTGTATTGTTGTTATGTAATGGAATGAGAGTTTGGGTTTGAATTCTTGCTTATGGTTTTATATTTTTTTAGAATATGGGAGTTTTGAGAAGGGTGTGATGGCATTACTCCCCCTTGGATAGGGAAGAAGTATCCATGTATGGGGGAAGGGGTTAGTTTCATTCTGTGATAGTGTAGATTCTCTTCTCATGGAGAGAAGATAGAAAAAAATGCAAGGTGTATGGGCCCTTGCATGCCATTGTATTTGATCCTAATTTTGAGGGAGATAAGGAGAAGATTGGATGGAAAGATGTATGTGGTATTAGCCTTGAAGAGGCATGATATTTGTATGTATTATTTCAAAATTATCATACATGGAAATCCACCTTCACCCCTTGTTATGGGTTCATGGAAAATCTATTTATGCAAGCCTTGGGAGGGTGTTATTTGTTGTTGTATTCATGTATGTGGATGTGTGATTTTCCCCATTGGTTACCAATTCTTCTAGCTCAGGGGTGGTCTCCTTAAGACCTAGGATGGGAGGTGAGCTTCCCATGGTTCTCCTCATGTATTTGAAGGTTTTGAAGTCAAGATGATTATGAAAAAGCTCAGGAGAAATCTCTATTTTGGTGTAGTTGTGTGAGAGCAAATTTAATGTTGCATGGTTACTCCTTTTGTATTAAGATTTATTTCTTATTTAGTGTTGTAATGTTCATATTGAAAAATTTATGAAGTAAGATGTGAAGAGCTTTCATTCATTATGTAATAGGTTCATTAAAGGAAGAAACAGTGTATGCTATCCATTGATTGTATAGATCTTCCATCTTGAAGAAGTGTAGTTGTATTTTGAAAGATTACCATAATGTAAATGAAGAATCTTTAGTTTCATATGTATTGTATTCTATTCTTTAGAATAATGAAGTTAATCTTTCATGGTAGAATGATATCCAATATTGAAAAGAAAGGCAATGTAATAGTTTTTCATAGCATATAAATCTTGTGGATTTATTAATCTTGTAATCTCTATAATGTATTTGATTGATAGTTTTCAAGTTAAAAACACTCCATTCTTCCTTTGGTAATCTATATTCCATTTCAATAGGTTCAAAACTCTACCCTAAAACCTTCATTGCAACCTCAATTCTTGAGAAGGAAAGGTAAACTTGATAACAATAGTAAATCAAACAAGTTAGTATATTAATGTAAAAATCAACTAATACTAATATTCAATTTATAGTTCACTTAGTGTATTGCACTAATAAAATAATTCAAATGCATACAATTAACTACTCCAATAATAAAACCAAGAAATCAATATGATAGAAGCTAAAACCAAATAATATCAATGACACTTTTCACATTTTAGAGAAAAAATGCTCTCTGAAAAATGTATGAAGAGGGATTTAATTCCCTCCTTACACAGAGAATATTCTCTACATATTCCCCTCACTTAACCCCCCTAATTACCCATTTAGTGCTAACATGTAGGTTTTAATTAATAGGGGAGGCATGATGTTTTGCACCCCTCCCCGTGGGCCCAACACATATCTTCTTCCTTACCTTTATACCTCTTTGTTGGGTGCAGGGATGGGACTGGTTTAAATGTTTGAAAAGAAAATTAAATGAAAAAAGGCTGAAACACACTCCTTGGGTTTAGCATCACCCTCCCCAAGTCATGCGCCCACGTTTCCCTTAGTGTCATGTCCTTGCTTGCTGACAACATCTACCCTTTGCCATGGAAAATTCCACCTTGGGATTACAGTGAATGTATTTTGTGGGTGCCAGAATACTTGTTCTTTAAACCTGCACTCATCTCGTTGAAGGAATTTGACCCCCTATGCAACCTTTGACTTATGTGTCTTGTCACCTCTCCCACTTGGCATGTGGGCCATGGGGGAAGGGAGGGGTGATGGGATAGGGGATAAGTAGGTTAGTAGGTTAGTAGGTTAATAGGTTAGTAAGTTAGGTTAGTTTAAGATTATTTAAATATTTTAATTGGTATTCTAGTGTATAGTTAGTTGTTAATTTAATTTTATTATGAGAAATTGAAATATGTTGCTCATGTGTTCAAAAAAGGTTAGAGGTTGATTTAATTTTCTACTAGAGGTTAATTTAATTTTTTTATTAGAGTTTAATTTAATTTTCTATTAGGGAATTAATGGACTATGGTTGCATGTGTTTTTTTTTTTAAAGGGGAGGATTTAATTAAAATTGATATTAGTAGGTTAGGAATTAGATTAGATTTTGATTATTAGATTTTAATTAGTAATTTTTTTTGTACAGTGAGTTTGTTAATAAATTTTAATTATGATAAATGGTAAATGTTTCATGTATGTTTTTTTTTAAAAAAAGGAGTAGAATTTAATTAGTCTTTATATTAGTGGATATTTTAATATATATGTTTAAGTGGATCCAATGATAGTTAAGATAGGTTATACATATTAATTCTTGTAATTAATTTAGTTCTCTTTTATTTATTTAACTAATGTGTGTGAAATAGTTATATTAGGGTTGTTTATATATGTTATGTAGATAGGGTTAATTAACTAACTTTCAAATGTTTTAGGGTTGAAATGGTTTTTGTTTAGTAAACTTGATTGACCAAGGATCATGTCTAAAGGTTACTTTAAATGTCGTAAGTAGCTAAGGTTGAAAGGGAATTGGTACTAGATTTAAATGGATAAAGTTGTAATCTAGGTTAAAAATTAAAATAATTTCTAGGTCAACCTAATTCAACATATGTTCTTAACAATTAAATTAATATCATGATACTACACATGGTTAAACATAAAACCATAGTTAATTCAAGCTAACCCAAGAGTTCATGTAGCCCATGTAACAAGTTGATGCTCCAACTCTGCATCCGTATGTGGCGTGACCCTAATTCAATCTATGATTATACCTTCCAACTCGAAGACTAAATTCACCATGTTATCACCTTTCCACAACACATCCATTGTTAGTTGTATGTATTTGTGTTTTAAAAAAAAAATTTGTCTGTGTTTTTCCCTAGTTTTGGGCATGACATAATATTTCTATGCCACCTATTTTTTCTAATGATTCCACAATTATCAGTTTTGATCAAACTCTATCATCTTTACAAGAACATCTTGCATCCTTAACCCAATCCAAGTTTAGCATTCCTACATGTGATATGGGTAGTCTTTTATCCTTGGACATTATTTGTGATATTGTCCCTCAGCAAGTTGATATGCCTCATCTTGATAATTACAATGTTAAAGGTGATCTTGTTACTCATGTTAAATCATTTCAAATCTTTTGTAGTGATTATGCTCATGACCATAGGATTTTGGCTAAGTTGTTTGCTAGAACATTTCATGATAAGGCTTTGCAATGGTATTGTTCTTTACCTCCTTTCTCATTGATTCTTTTCCTAAAATTTCTAATACCTTTATCCAAAAATTTCAAAATAACATTTGTCCCCAAGTGTCCTTAACTAATTTAATGCATTGTAAACAAAACATTAAAGAAAATTTGACTGATTTTATTTGTATATTTAAGAATTTGTATGCTCATATTTCTTATCCTATTCCTAATATTGATATTCATCATATGCTTATTTCAAATTTACAAAAGATATTAAAGATACGATTCTTCTTACTGAATTTACCATGTTTCAACAACTTTGTGTAGCACTTCATCATTATCAATTACAAGTGATTCAATTTGAGAGAAACACTCCAATGTCTCATGTTCCAGTTGATAAGAGTGACACTGCTCCTAATACTAATAAGTTTCAAAAACCTAAAAACTATGTCAAGATTAATAAACAGATGAATCCAGATGTAGATCAAGTTGATGTTGCATCCAGTAATGCCACTTCTGCATCCACTGCTTTCTGTATGAATCGTACGTTTAGTCCTCTCTCTAAATCTTTACATTCTATTATGAGTAGGTTGTTAATTGCTAAAATTATTACCTTGCCTCCTATTCAACCTCTTCTCCCTACCATGATAGCATCAAAATCCTTTGATTCGAAAGAGTTTTTCCAATACCATAGCTAGAATGGGCATGATACTAAAAAATTTTGTTCTCTAAAGCATAAAGTTCAAGAATTAATCAATTCTAATGCTTTATATGTTGATAATTTTGTAATGGGAACAAATATGTCTCTCCTCCGAATCAAAACCTTCAAATATAAAAGAATCCTTTACCTACACATGATACTAATACCATCACTCAACCATCTTCTGTGAATATTGTTTACGATTCAAAGATGGATGATCTTAATCACATTGTTAATGATGTGGAGTGTGTTGTTTCATCTCAACTTACTATTCAAGATCCTTCTCCTCCACCTCAACTTCAAGTTCCACCTAAACCTCAAAAACAAACTAAAGATAAATGACCTAGGGAACTCTCAATTACCTTTTATGATTATGAGATTATTAAGGTTCCCGATGGTCCCCTTTATATTTATGCTAGGATTGCTAAGATACCTATGTGTGGTTGTCTTGTTGATCCCACATCTTTAATAAATGTTATTACCAAGGAAGAACTTTTATGAAAAACCTACAATGTGATTGTTATGATCCATTTGATGCATGGATCAAAACTTTTAATGGTTTTATCCATCCTTTACTTGGTTCTATTAACTTGGATGTTGAAATTTCTGGAAAATTTGTAGATACTACCTTCATTTTCATTCCTACTTCTGATCAATTTCAAGTCAAATTTGGGTTTCATTGGATAACTGCTATGCATTCTATTGCTTCTCCTATTCATAAATGTCTTAAGTTCATTCATAATAGAGAAGTGAAAATGATTAATCATAGTTTGTATCAACCTTCTAGGCCTAGATATTATGCTAATCTTGATTTCCTTTGGCCTTCATTACCTAATTCATGTCCTCCTCGCCTTGATAACCTTTTTCATTCATATCAAGCCTATAAACATTGTAAGATTGTTCATTTAAGAATGACTCAAATAGATCTTAACCGTGGCCTTTTTCCCTCTCCTTTTATACCTCCTTTATCCATTACAGATAGCTCTGTTACTCAACCTCCCATTGTCACTTCTCAGCCTACTATGAATCCTACCAACCCTCCTATAGAACTTGTGAAGGAACCAGTTGTTATTCCTCCTAGTTCTCAACATGAGTCAAATAAAGAAAAATGTAGCAAATCTGCTAATGAACATTGTAAGAAGCATAGAGATAATGCTAGGGCCTGTACTTCAATTCTTCAAAATTTATTACCTTCTTTTGACCAACCTATGCCTTATGTGTTGGAAGAAGTTAATGTTCATAATGATGTTAATGTGAATGAGTATGATGATCCTATTCAAATCTTAGATCCTATTTTAATTAATCTTGATCGGGAGGATACTCTTGATGATCCTATTGATCTTAGTGATGAATATGAGACCATTGATCTTTATATTTATTTACCTCATATTCTTTCAACTCAATTGATAATTACACCTAGTATCAAGAAACACGATTCTCAAGAGGATCCTTGTTTGGAACTGGCTATTGTTCCTAATGTATTGGATATATTCCCTCTTGCGAGTTTCCCACCTTCCCTAAATTATTTAAATCAAGATGGGGAGAGTAGGCGATGTGTGCCTGATTGGTTTATCCTTCATGGCAGCCCTTTTTTGTGTTTGCATGTTGTATTGTGCTTCTCCCATAATGTGTATGCTAAATGTTTTTTAGACTCTTTTATACGACCCTTGTTACTTTTTTGGTGCAAGGTGATAAAGGAATCAAACCTATTGTATAATTCCTCCATCTGTATCTTTATTCTTCTATATGTTGTTTTCATGTTATGTTGTACTTGTTCTATTGTTCATAATTGTTTTCTTTGTATAGTCCGCTGAGTCTGCGACATGGTAGCACTGATTCTTTTTGGTCTCCATGTTGTGGTCCAAAAAGACTCTTCTTCATAAATCTTGAGTTTTCATTCCTCCATTGTGATTGTAGTTCTACTTTGTTTGGGGAATAATGTCAATTCATTTTCAATAATATCATATCTATATATACTTTTATCTTTTGATCGTACTGACCCCATAGTAGGTAGATCCCTTCTATGTTCTTTGTATGTTTATGTGGTATTTCCCTTTATTTTTCTTCATTTTGGGACATCTCATAGTGGAAAAATAATCGGTAGAGTTGTTTGTTTATGTTCAAAGCCATTTCTCCTGTTAAAGTGTTAGCAATGAATTTAACATGGGGACATACACTCTACTCACTTTTTGCACACACACACATGTTCAAAATATTTTCAAAAATTAAAACTTTATCCCTTTATGGATTAAAGACTAATCCTTAAAGCACTGATTTTTACTTTCCAGAATCTCTTGATCCCTCCAGTTTAAATTTGTATTGATCTCTTGATCCCGCCAGTTTTAATTTACAATATTTTGATCCCTTAAGGTTACAAGGTGTCCTTAAGATTGGATCTACCTCATGGGTTGACTAGTGAGTAGCCACATTCACTAGGAGGTTCAACTCCATCTTTCTAGTTGCACTGTTTCCTTGTGTGGTTCACAATGGGACATAAGTTCTCATTAGGCGAGGTAATCACACCGTCTCTCTTTCTCTTTAACTAGTGATGTCTCTCTTATCATGATCTTAGGGTTAATAAAGACTCAAGTACCTATGGTCTTGAGGATTCCTTTGTCCCCTTTTTATTTCAATAATATTATATGTTCTTTATGATCTCTTTTACCAAGAGTTTGCGTTGAGTCCATACTCTTGCTAAAGTGGGGGCTAAATGTATAGTCAAAAAATGGAAGCACTTCCATTCTAGACTGGTTTAGCCTTTTAAGTAAGTGGTTTAGGGTCATGTAAAGCACCTTGAATGGCTCTCTTACTTGAATCTAGATTTCTCCCAATGTTCTACCCCATTTCTCACTTTTTCTAGCCTATTTCTGACACTCCAAACTGAAAACTAGGTCTTTGACTTCAGGGTCAAAGTTGAACTTTTTGGGTCAAGGTTGACCTTGACCTTGACCTAGGTTAGAATTGAGCTTTTTTCTAACCTATGGTCCAAATTCCAATTTTCTAGGGTTTCTAGATGTCAGGCTTTGGAAAGAGTTAATTCCCACTTTCGGGTTGACTGTTTCGGTCTTTAGCGAAAAAAATCTTAAATTATAATTAATATAGGTCCTCTTCTAAAGGTATAGGTATAATTGGAATTTAATTCTCCTATTTAGGCCTCTCTAAAATATTGTTCCCTAGTTTCATATGTAAGGAAGATTTCTCATCTCATTTTCTTTAACCATTATCTACGTGAAATTGAAGCAAGCTAAGGAGAAAGATTTGAAGCAAGCCAAGTACCCATTGAAGAATTCATCCATTCTCAAGCACATCTCAAGCACTCAATTCATCAAGAAAATCCCTTGGTGGTGATTGAAGGATTCAAGCTCCATGGATCCCTCTTGTTGAAGATTTCTCCATCCACATTCCTCCAAGCCTCTTCCTAACCAAAGATCCATTCAAGACTGGTGTTGAAAATCTACAAGCAATTGATTTCAGACATCCTCCATTCTACATCCTAAAGCCATTTGGTGCATGTATACTTTTGGATTCATGGATTGAAATCCACCAAAAGGGATTCTACAAGATAGGTGAATTTGTTCATTTACTTTGTTTTACTTATGCAATTTCAATTATAGTTTGAGGTTAATTCTAAAATCAAGGTTTGACCAAGGCAAACCCCTCCCCCAATAAACAAATCCATTTTTGTTGTAGGTACAGGTTCAGAATAGCAGATTGAGTGTAGATTTAGATACCCTTCTCAAAAAACTATCAAGATCCAAAATTAGATTTCCTTTTGGAGACTTTTTAGGTCAATTCTTCCCTAGGTCAGAATTATAAATTCTAGGTCAATGGCGACATTGACTTGAGGGTTAAAATTGGAACTGTGTCAGAACAGAAAAAGATTTATGGGTTTTGTTTGTTTCTATGTTTCTATTCTAGATGCAGTCTTAGATTTTCTTGAAACTAAGTGAAAATTCCCAAAAGCAACACTCTTCATATCTATAACATTTTAAGGTTAGTACTTTTCTTCTATCCATTTCAATTAAAGTTCTTAATATTTCTAAATATATCACACATTCTTTCCTATAAATGAGTATTTAAGATCTTCCTCTTTACTCTTATTTCCAAATGATTGATTCATTTATGCATTGATCCTTCCTTTGGGGTTAACCAATTTGGATCCTTCATTTGTGTATCTAAGGATAAAAGGGGAGCATCTTATTTACCCTCATACATTTTACATCTTGGTGATGTACATTTATTATGTTACACTTTCTCAGATAGAGATTGTGCTAGGTAGATTAACTGAGGTGCCTCTGCTATTCCCAGATTTACTACTTGTGTTGGTTCTATCAACATTGATGATCTTTCTTGAAGGTGATTAGGAAGGAGATAAAGTTCCCCATCCTTCGGTGCCTTAGAGAGGTTTTCACCATTGGAACATAAATTTTTTTTACTATTATTGTTTTTGATACTGCCACAAAGTGGTTTTCACCATCATATATTTTTGTCTTTTTATATTTTCTCTTTAGGTTGAGGAACGTGATGTCCCCCTTTGTCATTTTTACACTTGTTGCACTAGTGGAAGAGGTGAAGGGTTCAGTGGAATTCAAGTAGCAAGATAATATGTAGTCATTAAGGGTGGAAATGAGGTTCAAGGGTTCACTTGGGTTCCATTCAATAAGCTAAGGATGGACAAGGGGTAAGGATCAAACAATTTCCAAGAATAGCACCGAGTTATCTGGATCAGGGTATTCAATAGGTAAGAGAAAACCTGTGATGGCAGCCTCTGAATGGTTTCCTAAACTATGATTCATCCTAGCACTTCTAGAAGATTCATTGTTGGTAGTACATGGATTAAATCTATTTGACCTAGCATTATCATCCTCTTGTGCTTCTCAAGAAGCCATGGGTTCTAAAAAAAAACCCATTGGCATAACCTGGATTCTTGAAGATGGGATATGAGGATGAGGAGCCATGTCCAGTCTTTGAAGATCTCTAAGATCCCAAGTTTCTTCTTCTTATGCTTCATGATCCCATTGTTGCCAATGTTCATCAGTGAAATCATGTCTATAACTAGTGGAGGCAAGACCACTTCTATTGATAGATGGCACAATGACATGACTAGAGAGCTGGTCGGTATCCCAGTGCTGAGTAGAAGATGCAAGAGAATTTTGGGGTTGTCTCCCAAAATTCTAGTTTGTGTTATGTGGAAGAGGCAGCCTTTCCTTTTGTTAGGAATCATCATCGGGGATAAGGATGGGTTTTGGTTCAGGATATTCACTTAAAGGTCCATCAATGTGAACAATTTCTCTATGTAGGATATGAGGTGCAAACTTGTGAACTACATCCACTAGAATATCCATGGTAGCATCAGAGAAGGAGTCTCACTTGTACTCATTGGAATCTGTTTCAATCGAGTGAGGTAAGTATAACACATGTGTAGAGGCCATATTTTTCCCCCAATTAGGATTTTGTTCTTGTAAAGTGTTATCTTATCCATAATAAAATTGGATAGGAGAACAATCTTTTTTTTCTCAATAGTGAGAGAGAGTCCTCAGGACACTGAGATAGTTGTTCTCATGTTGCTGATTTGTTCTGCACTAGGGAGAATCATCCTTTGACTTTTGAGAGGCACGATGAGAAGCCTCCTCAACAACATGTACCCCATCATTTGAGAAATGTGGTAAGTCAAGGACATGGGAGGTGAAGACAAGCTTCCCCCAGTTAGGATTTCTATCCCTTATTTCTAGGTGCATGTTTGATTCTTGATTTGATATATATGTAACATTTGAAGCACTAGAACCATTTGGTTTAAAGGAAGCTCTGTCAAATGATGGAACATAAGGGTCCCCCTGGTAAGATGGATTTTTAGTGGCAGAATTCATCAATTGTTAAAAGGGGAGAGGAGTACTCTAAGTCTCATCATCATTATTTGTATCATATGCATCTACATGGGAGCTACTAGGATGCTCATTATCAAGAGAGGGATGGATCTTCTTCTCATGGTACCCCAAGATAGTCCTATCTATGGGACATCGAAATTCATCATGAAGAGATTCTATAAGGCCTTTTTATTTTCCCAAAGGTCCTTTCCCTTTGTGTCCCATTTGTTTCATGATTTGATATCCCTTCCCATATTTATGTGGGCATATTTCCACATGTTTTACTTTGTTTTCTTTCTCTTCATCTCTATACAGCTAGGCAAGAACAATCTTTTATTCATTCTCTTTTGAAAGAGACATATGTGACTTTACCATTCTAGTGCCCTCATGTATATCTACTTGTTTTCCATTTGAAGGTGGAAAATATTAGAATAGCATACCATAAGATCTAGGAGACATAGGAAGAAAGTTAACTTGTATTCTCCCATGCTTGTGTTACTAATCTTGAGTTTTTCCTTGAAACTTTTCATTAATTATTTTTTATTTATTTCAGAGGTTTGGGATGCCTCCTTGTTGTGTGGGACCATACTTTCAACTTGTTTCAAAGTGTTACAAGAGTAAGCACTCTCAATGGGAATAGACACTTCTACCCTATTGTATGGTAATTTCACACATTGATGATAACTGGAGGGGATTTCCTGCATTTCATGAATCCATGGTCTATCTATAAATATGTTATATGCAAGAGGCAAGTCAAGCACTTGACAGGTGACATTACTTTCAATAGAGCCTACTTTGATAGGTAGCACCGTGAGTCCTTTTGATGATCTCTCTTCCTCATCATATGCTTTTATAGTGATCTTGTTTCAAGGATCAATGGTATGTTCAGTTAATCCTAGTATTGTGATGAGCTTGAGAGTGCAGATATTCAAACCAAATCCTCCATCTATCAAAACATTCTTAACCCAACTTTTGTGAATCAAGACCTCTATGTGGAGAGGTTGATTATGTGGGTGACTAAGGGATTTGTCATCTTCTTCTGAAAAAGATAGATAATGAGGGGATGTCAAATTATTTACCATGGTCTAGAATTGATGAACATAAAGGTCTTTGGGAACATTGGTTTCCACAAGTGTGGTTTTGAGAATTTCCTTATGCAATGGTGACAATTTTAGAAATTCTAGTATAGAGATTTGAGTAGGAGTTCGTTGTAACTGATCGACCAGATTGTAACTCGCAGTAACTTATTTTGATGATGAAGGTTTTTTTTTTGGTGCAATATTTTTCTTAGGTTTAGATGTCACCGCTTGAAGAGTGACCTTGGATTGACCTCTATTAACCACGTTGGCAGAATCGGTTTCCTTATCGTTAATAATGATGACATTGATTGACCCGTCAGATGGTTCGAGCATGTGTATCATATTGTTAGTGTTGGTATAGGTGTGATTTACCATTGTTCCGAGGTATTTTGAGGATTCTCCTTTCTCATAAGATGGCAAAGTTTTCTTGAAGGCTTTATGATCATCATTTGATCCATGAGTACCAACTGTGATAGTCTTATTATCAATTAGATCTTGTATCACATGTTTTAACTTCAAAAAATTGTTTGTCAAATGTCCTTTGTTCTTCTTAAATTCAAAGTAGTGATTTTCATTCCACCATTTAGGTTTTACCTTAGGTTCCCATGGTTTCAAGTTTGGAATCATGATGATCTTATTAGAAACCAACATTTTCAATGCATCTTCCAAAGGTTCTCCAAGAGGAGTAAAATTGCACTTGGGTTGTGGCATCCAAGGTGCCTTGTCTTTCTTGGATTCTTCAGTGTTCTTAGGAGCATTGGGGGTAATTGAATTATGCCTGGAACCCTGTATTATATTAGTAAGGTTAAATATTGGTTCATTAGGTTTTGACTCAGGTGAGTCAACTACATCTTCATTAACCACATTACGATTCTTGTTCTAGTATTTACTCTTGTCCTTATTATTTCCATTATTAGAGGATTTAGCATCTTTGTTCAACATTAGATCCCATTTCCTTACAATAACATCCTCAATCCTCATAGCGCTGGAAACTAGGTCACTAAACGAGGTGTGTTTTTGTATTTGCACTACATAGTTCATCTTAGGAACCAGGTTGTTGATGAAGATGTCAATATTTTCTGGTTCTAGTATTTGTCTAGGGTATCTTATGAATATCTCTCTCTACCTATGGAGGAATTTAACAAAAGGCTCACCAATGTGTTGCTTAGTGTTACATAGATTTAACATCATAACCGTGTGTAAGATGTTGTAGGAGTAGTGTTTGGTGAACCGCTATACAAGCTCATCGAATGTATAAATACCAGGTGTGAGATTTTTGAACCATTCCAAGGCTTGGCCACTGAGGCTACATGGGAATAGTATCATCAGATATGTGTTCTCATGCATAAAATCCATACTGAGAGTAGAAAATTCTCTTACGTGATCTTGAGGATCACATTCCCCATGGTATTTATCATACTTAGGAACTTCAACCTTTGGGGGAAAAGGTGGCATGTGAAAGTTTTTAGCAAAGGGAAAGGGACATATAGATTCCAATGAGTACTTTCTAGGAGGTTGTTCCATTTCTTTCTTTAGCTCCCTCAACTCACATTTCATCTCTTGCATTTGTTGGTTGATAATAGTAATAGGTGACTCCTCTTATTTTCGTATGAGCCCCTCAATGTCAAAATCTCAAGGAAGCTTAACACATGTTGACACAAGATGCATGAAGTACTTGTCTTTGTCCAATTGCATGAGAGTGTGCAAAATTTTATGAAATTTTTTTATCTTGTTGGCACTTCGTAATCTCTTCAGAAGTGGGCTCTTCTATAGAGGAAGAAGCACTAGTATGTTGACTCTGGTGGTCATGTTGGGACCCCCAATTGTAGGCTGACATGGCTAATGTGTTGTGTGAAACCAAAGTTGATGGTTCAAATAAGGGTATTGTCGATTATGGAATTGAAGTGTCCTAATGTGAGAACTTGAAATGTATCTTGGGTTTTTGACAAGAAGGTGGTCCTTGAGAAAATTTGTAGTAGCTTTTCCCTTGGAATCAAGATCAGATTTTTGACTTCTCATTTGGACCATGTACGAAAATCTGTGACTAACGTCTCTAGAGGATCAAGTTTCCAGGTCAATATCAAATCTTTAAAGATGTGTTTGATGAAAGAGGGATTAGTTGTTCAACTTGTACAAGTTATCACATGTTTGAGGTCTGAATACCTACTAGATGACACTTGTGACAAAGGTTATAAGTAACCAAGAAAAAAGAATTAATATCACCAAGAGGATGTGAAAAGATACAACAAAGAACAATGATGTATATAACCACCAGATTTAAAAGTTGGAAAAGACCGCGACAAGGTATGATAGTTGTTGCTACAACAATGTGACCAAATGACAAAGATCTTAATATTGGATTGATTCCAACTAAAGTCTCATATGAAAATTCAGGGGTTCCCATACAATGATACACTAGTCCTCATAAAATTTTCTTCCCTCTAGATGTTATTTCATATGACAAATGCAATGGCATGAAACAAAAAAATATTCTGGGAAAGTTTTCCACTTGTCCATGAAAGATTTCGGACAATGTTGTCTAATTTTTGAGGTAAAAATCTTGACATTTTCTATTTTCTATTGTAGAATTGTTCATTTTTGTAGGATATGTCAAGTTTATAGGTGTACAAACACATAAAGCACAAAGAGTGAAGAACCCAACACTTTCTTCCCTATAGTCAAATTGGCTTAGTATCACAATCTTTACCCACGCTTTATATTCCTTCGCCTCATACAAAGTGATTTCAACTTTTACTAGGACTATGCATGTTGTGGGTTTTGGAAAGAAACTCAATGCTCAAATCGCATAAGCTCCCCCATGCCATATTAATTCTTTAAAATATCCTTGGGAATACATATGTTGGGTGTAATATCTTGGGGTGATCTAGGTAAATTCCACTTGGATGAATCCTTGCAAAAATATTATGATACTTTTGGAGGTAGATCGGGTAGCCTCTATCTAAAAAGTGTCTAGTAAGTTCATGCGTTCATGACTACCCCTTGTAGTTTTACAAGAAAAAATAAGGCATATAGCCCTATAATAGCCCAAAATGTATAGTCTTGCACATAAGATTCAGACCTTTTGGTGCTACACAAGGTGAATGTATCTCCCTTGTAGTCTTGTAAACAATATTAACACAAAGAATGGCCCTACAAGCGCCCAATCAAATTTAGTTCTTGCTTAGAAATATTGAGCCAATGAGGCCCTACAAGTGAGAAATCATTACAGATAGAAAATAGACATGTCTTCCCTATCTTTGGATTGAAGGAAGCATTTGATTATAGTGGGGTGGAAGTAGCCAGGTCCGCTTTTTCCCCACTTAAGTAGTTCCCTAAATATTTCTCTCTTGGAAGACCCAACTCTAAAGGTAAATGTGAGAAAATGTAAATGGATAGCTAGTAGAGGTCAAGATTTATGATTTTCCAAAAGGAAAAGAGCATACTCTCCTACTCCATAGTGTCTCCCAAAAACATCAAGCACATGTTCATTTACGAAAAGACAAGTGTTACTTGCTCAAGTTACATCAAACATGTTTGGGTTTTATATTCTCAAAAAGAGAAGAGCATACTCCCCTAATGTCTAATCTTACCAAAACAAACAACAATCTAATTAAGCTAGGTGCCTAAAAAATCCACTAAAAAGACACATGTTTTGTTTGGTTGATGTGATCTCAAGGCAATATGCAAGAAGAATCATTAGTAATCTCAATTTTTCCTTTGGAAAACATCCTACAAGCACAAACTATTAGTAGTCTTATCAAATTAGTGTGCAAGTGTAACTTTGTCAAGCAAGTATTCCCAAAAACGTTCTATAAAAACCAATTAGGCTACAAAAATAGATAGTAAAAATACCATAGAAGAAATTAAAAAGATTAGAAGGCCATAATCACTTTAAGAGAAAACCCAAAAATGCTTTCTATTTTCCAAACAAAAAAGTACAAAACACGGACTGGCATTAAAAATCATACGATAATATATCAACTATCATACAAAAAAAAAGAGCCTCACAAAGCCTCATACGACAAATCTAATGGTCTGATAGGACAAACGACATAAAATAAAATCTCATACGATAATATACTTGTTCCTAGATGACAAAGTACAAATCTGAGATTTGTCGTACGATAGAGGATAGATAACAATATGACACAAAGAGAAGTTTTGTCAAAAAATTGTAGAAAATTAGGAAAATGAGGAAAAAACGCAAATTTTTACTCTACAGTCAGTGCCAACAAGGTGTGTGGTAAAATGTGTGATCAATATCTGCAACCAAACACTTCAATAAACCTTTATATCAAAGGGGTTAGTAAAAACATAAGATTCAAATCATTATCACAAAAACCCTTCAAACTAGCTTATTGTTTCCTAGTGGAAGCAAATATGATTCTCATAGTTGTCCATCAAATTGGACATAGAGAAATTGGTGACTTGACTACTCCAAAATAGAAGGTTCAATTAAAATAGGATGAGCAAGATGCATAGACTTGCATACTTTTCTCTTGAAAGCTTGAAAATGGAAATGCATGTACTAGCAAACTAAATACATAACATTATAAGAAATAGAACTAAGATGGAATGTTAATCTATCCAATGAGACAAAGAATGCATCTATATTAATCTATTAAAGGAAACTAGAATGCCATCTAAACTAAGAAATGAAGCTAACAATGCAAGAATGCAAGAAACTAGTATGAAAGAAAAGAAAATAAGAATGCGCTAAAGAGCTCTAGAACAAAAATAGAATTATAACTCTACTTTAAATCTTCTTGTTGTGATTGAGCAAAGGGAGCTATCCCTTGTATAAGAGATTCCAATAAATTGGTGGTTGAGATTAAGAGGCAAAAGAGATTGATCAATGGTGGAGATGCAATTCCTCTCAATCCATGTGAGATGATAAAGTGATTTGGATTGGTCAACTTGGTGGAGAATAAGACAAAATTAGTATTTTATCCCTTTTTATTTTTATTTTTATTTTTGAGTTCACACCCATGTGTGAATGGGTTCACTTTTTAAACTTAGGACTTTTGATTTATCCCAATGTTTTATGCTTTTTGGGTTTAGTCTTTGATGTTTGATTATTTGATTCAACAAGTTAGGATTAAAATTATATAAGCAAGTTTGATTAAGTTCTCAAAAATTTAGAGTCTAGTGATAATGTCTTAGATTTAGGATTTATTAAGACCAAATATTTGAGAAAAGGGGGCTATGGGTTTGCTATAACATTTTTAGGTTATTACAAGAACATATGCAAAAATCCATCAACCCCAAATTATTCTCACTCAATACAATCTTCTCAATATCCTTATCATAGGTCTCCCTATAATAGGAGAGATTTTCACATTGAATCTCTCTCCCCTTTCACAATAATGGAAAAGGGTGCCATAACTCTACTACAGATCATCTTTCATCAGCAAGGTGTAGCTTTTTCAAATCTTTATGTTTGTAATACTAGGTGCAAAATCAACCAAATGTGTTCTATATTGTGCCTGCGATCAGTCCCCATGAGGAGTAGATCCATACATCAAGTCTAGAAAATGATATAGCTATGAAATCCACTAGACTGATATATTCCTGCACCAATTAGTTCTCACAAGGAGGATCTCTCACCCCATTCATACCTCTGATATACTCAAAGACATATATTAGCAAAGGTTTTGTAAATATATCTACTATTTATTCCTTTGTATTGATACACTCCAATCTACTTGCCTTCTCTACATCCTTGTCTATTAAAAAATGATACTTAATGGAAATATGTTTAGTCTTCGAATGCATAGCTAGATTTTTTAACATATTCACTAGGCTACTGTTATCACAATGGATAATCAGTGGCTCATCAAAAGTTAGTCCAATTTTCTTCAACATTTTCTTCATCCAAACAATCTATGTATAATTTATAGCATCAACAACATACTCTGATTCAGTCATAGACTAAGTTATACAATACTACTTTTTACTTATGCAATAAAGAAATCTTTTCCCAAGAAAGAATGCACTAACACTTGTACTTTTTCTGTCATCAACATTTTCTTCCCAATCAACATTAGTATAAGAATGAAAATAAAAATCATCATATTTTTTATACCATAAGACATTATCCAATTTCCCTTTCAAATATCTAAATATTATTTTTACAGTAGCAAAGTGTGTCTCTTTAGGATCTTCTTGATATCTTGCCACAATTCAAAATGCATTAGGAATATCTGGTCTACTGTGAGTCATATATTGTAGGCCTCCAATCATAGATCTATACTTTATTAGAAAAACACTATGAGATTCACCAGTAGAAGTAAGCTTGTGACCAATAACCATAGGTGTTCCAATAGGTTTACAATCTTCCATAACAAACTCTTTCAACATTTCTTTAAGATACTTTGTCTGAGAAATAAAAATACCATTCTTGTTCTGATTAATTTGCAGTCCAAGGGAAAATTTCATCTCCCCAATCGTTGACATCTCAAATTCATTTTCCATTTCCTTAGAGAACTTTTTACTCATAACATCATTTCTTCCAAAATGATATCATAAAAAAAAAGTTCAACTATTAAAATTCTATCTTCACTAGTTCTTAAGTATAAATTAGTGACTACATTACCTTTTCTCAAACCAAGATGAAGTAGATATTTATCCAATCTTGCATACCATTCTCTACGTGCTTGTTTCAATCCTGTGAGGGCTCACCCTGAACCCCATCATTGTTTTCCATTTTTCTTCTTATGATAGATTTAGCATATGATACTTTGCTTTTGATGCACTATAGACATTATGGACTTTATTCTTTATGTCGTGGATTTGATTATTTTGGATGTGTGGACACATGATGCTTTATGATGCACCTTATGGACTATATTATGTTTTCTATTATGAACCTTTATTCTGAGACTATTGATTTCGAAACTCATTATGATTATGTTATTGTTATTGATGAGATTTTGATTTATTTGATTTAAATGTTGAATTTCAATTTATTGCAATGTGAATTTTACCTTATGATAAATGCTGAAAATGAGAATTATGTAATCTTCTGATCTTTAGTAATAACTTAGTATATTGATGATGTCCTTATATTCTGAATATTGCTTATCTCTTTATGATGCATAATTATTTTCTCAGACTACTAATATTTGAATTGAGTGTGCAGGTAAGAAACCATGGTATTTTATCCAGGGAACCAAACAAAGGGATATGTGAACTCAGTTGAGCCAAGGTTGTGTCTGATGAGAGAAAAGACCTCATTGTTTCATAATTTTATTCGTAAAAGTAATTGGATGAGTGTGAAAGTGTAATCTTTAAATGTTAAAATAATAACAGAAATGTAGAGAGAAACAAGAAGTGTTTAGTTCAATGAGAAGAAGATAGGAGATTTACCATGAATTTGCACAAAATGACGAGCATTCACAAAAGAAAAGGCAACAAGGAGACAAGATTTTGGAATGGGGGAAAAGCATGAAAAAACCCCCGTGAATAAATATGAATGGGAAAATTGCCTGAGAGAGAGAGAGAGAGAGAGAGAGAGAGAGAGAGAGAGAGAGAGCCAAGCTCATAGAAAGAGTCACTTGAAGTGATGAAGTGCTACAACTAGTACTTGAACTAGAGGAATGAGAAGAAAAAATCTCTTAAGTAGAGATGGAAGAAGGAGTCAAAGTGTAACTCCCATGTGCATGTGAGCCACATTCATAAAGTGTGTGCCACTTGTGATATTTCCTCTTAGGGAGGAATCTAAGGGATACCCTGGTTTATCCCAATTAAATAATACAACCAAGGGATTACAAATTACATAAAATGAAACACCTTCTTACATAATGCAAGTAAAGATTAATTTCTAATAGCCCCCTTTAATATTTACTTGGGGTTGTACAAAAAACTGCAACTTGATTTTCTTGTAGTAGAGGAGGTAAATCTTCTTGGCTTCACTTTGTGTTACTATGAGGTGATGGTGAATAGATATATGTTTCAATCTCAAAATAGGTGTCCTTTGTGTGTTACAATACATAGGTTTGTGTGTTTGTGGAGATAGGCCCAAATGTTCAAGTACACGTTGAGATTGATCATAGTTTCTTCTCCAAGAAATATCACCTGAAAAAAGATAATAACCACAAGTGGATCTTCCATAATTGGGATCGCCCTTTAGATATGAATCAGTAAAATCTGATAAAGTAAAAATAGATTGAGAATCATTAAATACATCATTCATTTCATAAAGAGATGTTATAAACCAAATGGAATCATCACTAGATGCATAATCAAAAGTAGATCTAGTATAATCACCATCAATA
The DNA here is from genome assembly GCA_018584345.1 of Thuja plicata. Classification (NCBI taxonomy): domain Eukaryota; kingdom Viridiplantae; phylum Streptophyta; class Pinopsida; order Cupressales; family Cupressaceae; genus Thuja; species Thuja plicata. The sequence goes on along the minus strand of MU224998.1, from coordinate 51,856 downwards.
ATATTACCATTATTAGAATGAGGAAGATTAGAGTTTAGAGAAGGAGGTTGGTCCTCCATATTAACCATGTGAGTGTCACAAAATTCATAATCCACTTCGGAGAAAATAGGAACATCATCTATAATGTCACAGTGCGGTGTAGAGATTTGGTGAGTTTGAAATGTGGTCTCCAATACATGCCAAGCCTGATGAGCCTCAGTATAATCGGCAATAAGGTGATATAAATCTGGATGTAATGAGAATCCAAGTAGTCCAAATGCTTCCTCATCTTTAAACTTCCAGACATCTTGGTCAGCCTGAGGAGCAGTGGAAGACGGTTTCAAGTTTGGTGAAAAAATAGTATCCAACAAGTGTCGAGATTGTAGAAGGTCAGAAATGTGAGGCCTCTAAGCAGTATAATTGGAACTAGTGAGTTTAAAGGTCGCCATTAATGTTGTCATGTTACAATTAACTGAAATAACGTTAAATACAAGTTGCAAGATATAAAGAAGAATCCAAAAAGTTAATTTATCACAATTAGTAAAAATCAGTATGCCAGAAATATTTAAATATCCAAATAAATTTAAATTTTTGTTAAAGTGATGAAACAAATTTTAATTATAATTAAATAAGAAATAAACAATTGAATTAAGTTTATAATGACAAACTAGAAATGGGTTTAAAAGGATATAGAAAGATATTAAGCAGAAAAAAAGTATAACAGTTTAAACTTTTTGATAAGGGAAATTAAAATTAAATTTAATGAATAAACTTAATTAA
>MU224998.1:31027-46093 GCA_018584345.1 Thuja plicata | reverse complement strand
AACCCTGCAAACTCATAGAATGAAGAAAAAAAAAAGAAAAAAGGAGAGGAAATCATTTCTAGGGTTTGGAGGGTAGATGAAATGAAGGTAAGAACAAAAAAAGAAATGTTTTAGTCAACTTCATAATGATTTCAAATTTAGCTGGAAAGGAGGGGGAAACATTTTCCCCCCTTTAAGTCATTATAATTTATTCCCTTTATTATTTTGTCTCCTTTAAATGGGATGTTTACATCTCCTTATTTAGAGTAATATTAGGTAATTTAGTTAAGTCATTTTAAGAATATGAATTTTTATTTTATGAATGAAGAGAAGGACTTATTAAGTAGATTAAAATTGAAAACTTTATTAATTGGAGAAATGTTATAAATTAAAATAAATTCCCTATAACATTAATATTATCCACTCGTTGTGAATTCATGAACTGAATATTACAACCTTTTTATTAAATAAAAATTATATTATTAAAGAGGAAGACTTAATTGGTTAATATTTTAAGGGGGTGATCTTAATTAAAGTTTTTAAATAAAAATATAGGGACTCTTAATGTTATTTTTATGTGGTCAATATATGTGGCCAGTATACTGACTATTGTAAAAATAATATTATGGAAGTGCCTTAGCCTAGAGGGTTAATTTAACACAGAATCCTATTGCTATTATGCAAACCTAATTTTTTGAATAACCCTGGAGACGGAGAATAGGGAGTCTCTCTCTCTCTTCTCCACATCATCAAACTGTATTAATAAGATTAGGGGGTGACATGTGGACCCTTTATAACCTCAGCTTGTTTAGACCTTGGGTGAGACCCTCAATTTACATCCCTATCAACATTTATTATAAACATTAGCTTGTGAGTAGATGACTAGGGTTAAGGGAAGTTGACACTTAGTCATGATTCCCCTTACACTATCTTGTCATTAATATTAGTATTTAATTTCACCAAAAAAAAAATTTGTTGCATTTTTGGACGTGAATTTTTGGGCATGACAAATCCATACAAAGCCTTCTTCAACTTCCAAACCATGTTCTCATCTTTTGTCAGAGAAAATCCATTAGGTTGTTCAATATATTCTTCCTCCTCTAGATTTCCATTCAAAAATTCACATTTCACATCCATCTGATACAATTTGAAGTCTTCGTGTGTAACCTCAAGCCTAGGAAAAGGAGAAAATGTTTCTTCAAATTCTATGCCTTCTTGTTGTGAGTAGCCTTTACAAACTAGTATTTCCTTATTTCTTAGAACCATTCCTTCTCCATTAATCTTGTTTATGAAAACCCATTTAGTTCCTATAACATCATTATCTTTAAGTCTAGGAACTAGTTCCCAAGTATTATTTTCCTTTATCTATTCCAATCCTTCATGCATTTCCTTAGTCTGATATTCATCTCTACATGCCTCATCAGTATTTTTAGGCTCAACTTGATAAATTAAACAAATTTCATTTCTTAATATCGATCTTGTCATCATGCCTTTATTTGCATTGCCAATAATTTGTTTTTCAGGATGGTTTTTCTTTACATACCTCAGAGTCTTGGGAATTTTAGTAGGATTATTTGATTCATCTAGGCATACCTCACTCTCATGATCAATATCAAAAGCTTCTTCTTGATCTGTAGTAACCTCCTTGTTCTCTATAATCTGATTATAGTCATATATTATTTACCGAATCTAGAAATTTTCATTAATCCTCACATTAGGACTTTTAATCATATTCCTCAATCCCAGATTGAAACATTTATTCAATTTTCTCTTAGTGAAATAACCACCGAAGATTCCTTCATCACTTCTAGTATCAAAATTTCCTATCTCATAATCTCTTTTGATTTAGCATTTACTACCAAATATTATGAAATATTTCACAATAGGAGTATGATTAAACCATAATTCATAAGGAGTCTTACTTGTACCTTTTTTGATCTGAATTCCATTCAAAGTAAAAATAGTTGTACCAACAACTTCTCTCCAGTGTACATGTGATACATTTCCTTCCAGCAACATGGTTCTTGCAACATCTAATATTGTTAGGTTTCTTCTGTATTATCCCATTATGTTGTGGTGTCTTAGGATCACATGTCTCTCTATATATTCCATGATCTTCACAATAGGTATTGAAAAATTCTGAAGTAAAATCTCCACTTCTATATGATCTTAAACATTTTATCTTTAAACTTGATTTATTCTCAACTTTTTCTTTGAATATCTTCAATTTTTCAAAAGCCTCAGATTTCTATATTAGATATGTAACCCACATCTTCCTAGAAAAGTAATCAAAAAAATGTATGAAATATCTTTCACCATAGTAAGATCATGTTCTTGTAGGACCACATAGATTTTTATGCATGCACTAGATCCAACTTCTCTTTCCCCAAGTAAGATTTAATTTTAAAACTACTTCTGGTCTATTTCCCCATTACACATTCTCTACACATGGTGTTAGATGGTTTCACAATCTTTTTTTAGTCTCTAATAGCATTAGTCATACTTGCCTTCACAATATTATCAAAATCTGCATAACAAAATCTTCTCTGCCATAACTAGTTGTCATCAAACTTCACAACAAAAAAAGAAGCCTCAGATGTATCCAATTCAAATACATTGCCTCTTGACTTAGTTCCAAATGTGGTAAATTCTTATGACTTACTTCTGATAGAAAATTTCCCATCAATTAATTTTAATTTATAGTCGTTATTCACTAGTTGTCCAACACTTAATAAATTATGCTTAAGTCCATCAACAAGTAACACATCACCAGTATTAGTATTTCCATCCAAAGAAATAGATCCAACTCCAATGATAATCTTAGGAGTGTTGTCACCGAATCTCACAACACAACCATCATACTTGGTTATCTTAACAAATTTATTTCTATCTCCATTCATATGGTGTTAACAACCACTATCGATGACCCATTCAGATTTATTTTCAAAATGTGACACTAGGGCTCTCTCTTCATGAATAGATTCATCATCCTTGATAGCAATAAATCCAATCTCATAATAATCAATAGCATCATCATCAAAAACAAGGTCACTGACATAGTAACTATTAGACACCTAGATTTGCATCCTTAATCCAAGTTCTCATAGTCTTGGTAATCTAGTGTAACATGGGAATCATCTCAAGGTTGTGGGACCTTTTGCTAACCGAAATGAGACCTCCAAATTCTAGGCCAGCTCCTCTTGATATGTCATCCAAATTTTTTTCTTAACAAGAAAGTAAATTCTTGAGGGAAAAGGGATAGAAGGAATGCATGAAAGGGAAATGACTAAAAGAAAATTTTCCTACTAGGTGATACACCAAAGGTGACCTAAATCATAATACATTGACTAATCTTAGCATGAAAACCTTGGCACATAAGAACACAACTTCCTAGATAGGTTTGCATAAGTATTTCATAGAGAGGCCTGAGACAAACAGAGGCTATTCAGGGAAAGAAGTGATTTCACAAACAATAGCATATTTACTATAAGTAGATATGGACTATGACTTGCAAGTAGAAATCCAATTTTGCAATTGAGCATAGGAATGAGACAAAATGATAGGGGACTGTAGAATATCCATAAACTCATCTAAATAAAATAATATACAATAGTACACACTATTTCAAAAGAAAGAGGGTTCAAAGACTCCAATGTTTCACTAGAAATCACTGAATATATTCTAATTTAGTAAGAGAGATTCAGACAAGGAAGCCTAGGGATAGAAAAGATGTCACAAAAATCCTCTACAATATCTAAACATCAATGAAATATTACAAACTATAGAAATTAGAGGGTAGAAAGAATGCCACAAATAATTTCTAAGTCAAAAAAACTCTTCTACCTCTAAAGCTCTCAAAAATGATATATATACTCCCCAGCCCCCAGGCTTGGAGTCCCAAAAAATGATTAGGGTTACATTATAATATATTTTTATTTGAATAACAGAAACCCTAACTGTCCAATATGTTAGAAGAAATATGGAACCATCTACTAAAAATCAGATCTATCTGTGAAAAGTAGCTTTCCATAAATGAAAATTTCTGGAAAAGGTTAGTGGATCTAATATGAAAGAAGATCAATCAAAAATACATGGAATGAGGTCTTAATTAGGAAATAGATCTTGGGTCAAATCGACCATACTATTTGTAGAGAATATTGCTGTAAATTAGATTGCCCCTTTAGAAAAGCTGACTCAACCCCTTACTCCTCCTGAAGGGTCGCCCCTTATCCATCTAATCCTCTGCCAGATGACTCTACCATAACTGTTAAAATCTGATCTGCAAAGATATTTGAATTTTTAATTATCTGTATGACAACGGTCACAACTGGCAGGGGTAACTGCATTAACGGCTAAGATCAAAATTAGATTTTACTTTGAAACGTAGGCATAGATGACTTTACTCTACATAGGCTTTGTATTATAATCCTAGGTCACCTTCCCTTCCTCATCACTGAATCTCCCAACTATCCCTTTTAACCTTAGTTATATCATGAGACTTGGTGACAATACAGTCTCACAATCTCCTTATCTTTTTATTAACTTTGCATCCTTTCGGAGACCTAGTGACAAAGGTGATCTCATAATCGCAAGATAAAATTGAATATCTTGTCGTGGTTATGAGACTTGGAGACTGAAGGAGTGTGAAGCACAGGCCCATCAAGACATGTGTTCCCCTGTCACTTGTTTATTATTGTCTTATCACCACTATCACTTACATTAGAACTTAAATTAACTCAACCTGCTCCTAACCATGGAGAATCTGGAGACTTGATGACTGGGTAATCTCGAAGTCTCATAAAGGATTCTTACCCCTGTAGTTAATCACAAGACCTCCTGACTGAAAATAAATTAACCTTATCTTGCTTCCTTAGCTATATTTGTGGGTTAAGAAAACATGTAGTCACAGTATCTCATGGTACTTTTATTAACCTTGGTTTATATTGGGAGACTACGTGACTAAAGGGAAACCTCGGGGTCGCCAGATAAAATATAATATGTCTTTTTCCTCATGTGACTTAGGGACAAAAGGTAATGCAAAAAGTGCACATGGAACTTTTTTTAAAGAACATAAGTGACCTAAAAAGGTAATGGGAAAATAGAGTGAGAAATGGTTGAGCTAGGGTTTACCATGAAATACGTAGGATTTTGTAATAGGTTATTTACAAGGACAAGGAAAAATAGGGAACTAAAAAAATATATAGAGGGCATGAAAAAAAATAGAAACCCAAAGTCTTTCACAAGATAGGCTCAACCCTTGTGGGAGCCTCATTTTACTCCACCTATAGCCAATTTTACCACATGAGGAAAATTTGGGTAACATTCTTGGTGATTTCTATGGCATGTCAGCCTGCTAGATATTGAGAACCAGTAGCCTTTGAAACATTCCATTGGGCATGGAGTCATCTCTGTGAACAAAAAATTTCCTCTGACAGAGAAATGAATCTGAAACAAAACTTATGTGCATGGGCACTTCTTGAAAAGATGAGAATTTAGAATATAAAGCTTTGAAAGAAAGCAGGAAATATAATCTACCCTAGGCTAACCAGTGGAACAAACTTGGTTAAACAAAACCATTTACTCGGCTGCTAAAGTAGCTTATTTTCTGAATAAAACATTTTGTAGTACGTGCATGAGGAAAATTAAAAGTATATAAGACATGTATAGATTTTTAAAACAATAACAAATAGCCTCTACAAAGGTGACATCAGATTCACTTATGTCAATCTGATCATGTGATGGTACCTTAGAAAACTCCTTTTGGGCTAGGTATCTGATAGGGCAGCCCCTTGAGATTCTGAAGGTAGAAAATTTCTCGCTAGCATCCTCCCTCATTTAATGGTTGCCTTCTTTTACTATGGAAATCCATGTCATCTCCTCTTTAATGGTCAGAAGGTTGTCATCTCCTTCCTTTAAACGAGCCAAAAGCTCCTCAAAGCTATCAAGATCCTGAGGATCTGAGATTAGCTCAAAATTTTGTTTTGCTGACTGATCCTTTGAAAGGGAGTAATCTAAAAATGGATCTTCTATAGCAGACACACAACTTTGAATTCCTATCGTAGGGAGTAAGGTTTCATCATTTAACCCTTCGCAAAAAATCCCTATGATCTTAGAAAAATCACACTCTTCCAAGCCTTCACTGATGTTCTCCTCTTGTTGATGTAAAGTTGCAGGGGTAGTTATGGAGATAACTTCATCATCCTGCTCAATAAAATTAGGTAGATCATCCAACAAGGTGATATCCTCCTCTTTTTCATCCATCATCTGCTGAAGTTGCATCCCTTCTCCTGACTAATTTTTTATCATAAGAAATCACATAGTTTCTACTTCCTTATCAATAAAGATGGGAAGCTCCTCTAATAGGTTCATCAAGGTATCATCTTGAATATATTTTGCCATCTTCTTAGCCTTTTGTTCAAGGTCATCACAGTCCTTATTGAGCTTTGAAGTCTCCAACCTCATCTCCTCTGCATCATCACAAAGAAGCTCATTAACCACAAGCTCCTACCCTAATACTGAGTTAGTATCCTTGGAAAGGCTTGGAATTTGACAACTAGGAGGTAGTGAAGACCATTTCCATAGAGATTAATCACCCTGAGAGACAATAGAGGCCTCTTGGGGTGAATAATTTCTTTGGGAAAAATACCCTAATTGATTAGTGGACTGATCTTTCATCACAGTTACCTAAGCAGGAGTCTTCACCATAAAAATTGGAATACATAGTTGGAGGGTTTTAAGGGAAGACATGGAAGGCATATTTTCTTTGACTCTTTGTAAGTCAAACCCTGAACCACTTTGGTGCTTCTCCACCCTTGTTGCAACCACTTGTCTTGGCTACTGATGTTCCAGAGGTGACTGCAAGTGCTCTGTTGTTTTTTGTGCTTCAAGAAGGTCCTTGAAGCTCAGAAGTGGATGCCTTGTAGGTTCCTCATGTGTATGGTGTGGTAAAAAATGATACCTTCCCTTTGGAATCTCGGGCACAAGGGCTTCCCTTTCAGCAATCTGAGCTTTTAATTTTGCTAAAATAACTTCAGCTTGATGACTGAGCTCATCTTCAAATTGTTGTCCATGAAGCATCCCAATCCCAGGGATACATGTTTGCAAGGTTATTTCTTTATGGTAGTGGGTAAACCCTTGGAAACTGCCATGATTTTCCATATCTTTCTTCTCATAGGCTTGAGTTTCCATATCTTGAGGCAAATTTTTTATCTCATAGATTTGCTTGGTCATGTCGAGCACTTTAGCTTTGATCTTTCCTTTTTCTCTCACAACCTCTGAGATATGAGGTTGTTGTCTAATGGGATAAAAAGGGGGGGGAGGTAAGCATGGTGGGCCAATTGCCTATGCATCAACATCTCTTTTTGTGCCTTTAGTGCCCATGGGTTTTCTCTTTAGAGGGCTTGCTCATAATCTCTGACAACAACATAATCATCTGGGGCATGTTGGATATATTGATGGCCTTGCATAGTATGGAAGCTTGGGGTAAAAGTAGGCCTTGGAGTTCTTTGGTATGGTAGATGAATAGCCCATAGAATATTATTATTATAATAAGAATGAGAGTAACCTAACTACTGCTCATAGCATCCTGACATGTCTACTTATAATTAGCTTGAACTTTTGAAAAATGTGTAAAAATTTGGAACATGCCAACACTTTGATCTTTGAAACTAGTAGACCTACGGAGTCACTAGATATGTAGCAAAACAACCTCTTCTAGGTCTAAATCATGTCATCCACATATCATTGAAAACATGACTTGCAAGAAAAAATTCTTTATGGAGTCCCACCGGGCGTGCCAGAACTATTAGACACCTAGATTTGCACCCTTAATCCAAGCTCTCATAGTCTTGGTAATTTACTGTAACATGGGAATCATATCAAGGTTGTGGGACCTTTTGCTAACCAAGATGAGACCTCTAAATTCTAGGCTGGTTCCTCTTGATATGTCACCCAAATTTGCTTCTTAACAAGAATGTAAATTCTTGAGAGAAAAGGGATAGAAGGAATGCATGAAAGGGAAATGACTGAAAGAAAATTATCCTACTAGGTGATACACCGAAGGTGACCTAAATAATAATACATTGACTACATGAAAGGGAAATGACTGAAAGAAAATTATCCTACTAGGTGATACACCGAAGGTGACCTAAATCATAATACATTGACTAATCTCAGCATGAAAACATTGGAACAAAAGAAAATAACTTCCTAGATAGGTTTGCATAAGTATTTCATAGAGAGTCCCGGGACAAAGAGAGGCTATTTAGGGAAAGAAGTGATTTCACAAACAATAGCATATTTACTATAAGTAGACATGGACTATGACCTACAAATAGACATCCAATTTTTTAATTCAGCACAGGAATGAGACAAAATGATAGGGGATTGTAGAATATCAAAAAACTCATCTAAATCAAATCATCCACAGTAGTACATACTATTGCAAAAGAAAGAAGGTTCAAAGATTCCAATGTTTCACTAGAAATCACTGAATATATTCTAATTTAGTAAGAGAGATTCAGATAATGAAGCCCAAGGAAAGAAAAGATGTCACCAAAAGCCTCTGCAATATCTAAACATCAATGAAAGATTACAAACTACATAAATCGAAGGGTAGAAAGAATGCCACAGATAATTTCTAGGTCAGAAAAACTCTTTGAGATCTAAAGCTCTCAAAAATGATATATACTCCCCAGCGCGCAGGCTTGGAGTCCCAAAAAATGATTAGGGTTACATTATAATATGTCTTTCTTTGAATAACAAAAACCCTAACTATCCAATCCATCAGAAGAAATCTTGAACCATCTATTAAAAATCAGATCTATCTTTGAAAAGTAGCATGCCATAAATGAAAATTTCTGGAAAAGGTCAGTGGATCTGATATGAAAGAAGACCAGTTGAAAATACACAGAATGAGGTCTTAATTAGGAAACCAATCTTGGGTCAAATCGACCATACTATTTGCAAAGAATATCACTAGAAATCAGATTGCCCCTTCAGAAAAGCTGACTCAACCCCTTACTCCTCCTGAAGGGTCACCCCTTATCCATCTAATCCTCTGCCAATCGGCTCTGCCATAACTATTGAAATTTGATCTGCAAAGATATTTGAATTTTTAAATATTTGTATGACAATGGTCACAGTTGGCACTGGTAACTGCATCGATGGCTGAGATCAAAATATGATTTTATTTTGAAACATAGCCATAGATGACTTTACTCTAACCGGGATTCGTATTATAATCCTAGGTCACCTTCCCATCCTCATCGCTGAATCTCCTAACTGTTCCTTTTAACCTCAGTTATATCACAAGACTCGGTGACAATACAGTCTCGTAATCTCCTTATCTTTTTATTAACTCTGCATCCTTTCAGAGACCTAGCGAAAAAGGTGAACTCATAATCACAAAATAAAATGGAATATCCCACCATGGTTATGAGACTTGGAGACTGAAGGAGTGTGAAGCACAGGCCCATCAAGACATGTGTTCCCCTATCACTTGTTTACTATTTCCTTTTCACCACTTTCGCTTACATTAGCACTTAACTGAACCCGCTCCTAACCACGAATAATCTAGAGACTTGATGACTAGGTAATCTTGAAGTCTCATAAACGATTCTTACCCCTGCAGTTAATCACAAGACCTCCTAATTGAAAAGGACTTAACCTTATCCTACTTGCTTAGCTATATTCATGGGTTAAGAAAACATTTAGTTGCAGTATGTCATGATACTTTTATTAACCTTGGTTTATATTGGGAGACTATGCGACTAAAGGGAAACCTCGGGGTCACTGGATAAAATAGAATATGTCTTTTTGCTCATTCGACTTAGGGACAAAAGGTAATGCTAAAAGTGCACATGGAACATTTTTTTAAAGAACTTAAGTCACCTGAAAAGGTAATGGGAAAATAGAGTGAGAAAAGGCCGAGCTAGGGTTTACCATGAAACACTTAGGATTTCATAATAGGTTATTTGCATGGACAAGGCAAAACATGGAAATAAACACATATGCAAAGGGCATGACCAAAAATAGAAACCCAAAGTCTTTCACAAGCTAGGCTCAACCCTTGTGGGAGCCTCTTTTTACTCCACCTATATCCAATTTTACCAGATGAGGAAAATTTGGGTAATTGTAACATTTCTTATCCTTGGAGTACTTAGGTCTATAGAACTTATAATTATTCTTAGGAACCCTTGTAGGACATCTAGATGCAAAGTGACCTATCTTATAACATGAAAAACATTTTAGAGGTAAATTTCCTTTAAACTTACCCTTACCTCTCTTTTCTCTTCTAGCCATCAAGGCCACAATTTTATCTAGCTTCCTATCTTCTTCCTCTCTCTTTTCCCAATCATTAGAAAATTCACCAAGCTCATCTCGCAAGTCACTAGTTTTGGTGCTCGCAATCCCTGATAAAGTCTTTTTATTTTTATGCACAGTTGCCTTGAATGTTTTCTCAACCTTAGGTAATGAATCTCCTAGCTCTGGAGCCTCAAAAGTAGTTAATTTTACAATCTACATCTCTCTATTAAAGTTCTTTGTGAAAGGTATGATCTCCTTTATAGCTTGTACTATAGTTTTGTCAACATGAGTCAAAGATCTAAGAATTTTTGTGATCAATTCATCTTCATTGACAAGCCTCAAGAAATATCCTCTATAACTCTCTCTACATATTCTCTATTTTTTTCATCATCTTTCATTTTTCATATTCTCCATCGTTGTCTTCCAATTCTGTAACTTTTCCTGCTTAGTAAACTTGTCTCCTTCATATAGTGCTTCCAATCTTGACCAAATTTTATGTGCAAAACCCAATTCTTTAACCTCTATGAATTCACCTTCAAAGAGTGCACTAATCAGTGATTCTCTTGTAGCTATATTATAAGAAAAAAAAATTTCTTTTCATCATCAATATCTTTATCCAGTTCATCTTTAGTCTTGACCGGCTAATCTTTCTTCATAATCATCCAATATTAAATTCCCAAACATAGAAAATGAGTCCTCATTTATTTCTTCCAACTGTCAAAGTTTTCAGGATCAAACTGTTATCTGTACAAGATGTTTTGTTTTCATTAGTTTAGTCAAATTCATGGATTCAAGAAGAATCAGTTGCTGAAAGGAGATAGTCAAGTATTGGAAAGTTGGTAATGCACCTGAGCCAGTCTTTCAAGTCAAAAAAGTTAAGTGTAGTCACTAAAATAAAAGAGTTAAATATAGTATACCGAGCACTTATAGTTATCGAGGGACACACTACACCAAGAAAATGTTTAGTACATCGAGTTGATAGTCACCAATTATTGAAGACCATTTAATCGAGTATTAAGGAGTTACTCAATTGAGTTAGAGAGTTAATTCAAAACACGATCAGATCACATTTAATGACTACCAGATAATTAATTAAGATTCTACTAGCACACAGAATGATTTTTTTACATGATGAAAGGTTGAAATAATTTAGAGTGAAGATCTAAGGTATAGATCAAGAAGGAAAAGAAAGTTTGTTATTTCCAAGAAAAACAAGTATCAAGGTAAAAATACATGGTCACCGAGATGGAAAGAAGATCTAACATTCAAGAAAAATTCATAGCGTACCTAACGCATAAGATTAAAAGGCATAATCTCGTCTATAAATTGGATGAAATTGAAAGTTTAAATAGGGAGAAGAGAGTTGAAACTATTGTTATTGTTGTTTCTAATAAAGTTAAAGGAATTATTGAAGGATAAGAGTAGAGCGGAGAGTACCAAGCAGAGATTCAGTTACAGTAGAGAAGAATAAAGTAGTGTTATAGTTTGAGATTGAGGTAACATATCAAAGCACATAGAGTCTGATCAACATTTACATTTGATGCACTTCCTACATACATTGTCAAGTCATTTGATACTATTATATTGAAATCTTTAAATCCCAATACTGGATAGATCTTAACAGATCTTATATTTTTAAATCCTTTAATAGGGTACCTCTCTAAGCGTAAATATTGTAAAAATCCTTTAAATAGGTAGACCTAACAAGTATTTCATACTCTTAACCTGGTAAGCTATCAGAAATATCTAAACTTTGTAGCTCAAACCGAGCACCCTTTATATTGCAATTAGTGAAGGTTATGAGTGTCATCCCCACCGTAGTTTTGTCCTCTAACCAAGGATTTCTACGTTACCAAAATCATGGTGTTATGAGTTCTATTTTATAATGTTCTAATGTTATGGCTTGATAAAATTTACATTACTTTTATTTCAAAGTTATAAACTCGATAATGAACATGCATCAATATATAGTTTATTAGTGAATGTGATTTGAAAGTTTCTAGTGGCACTAATTCAACCCTCCCCTCTTAGTCCCAACTTTCCATGGTTATTCTAAAATCTTTTATTAGAGCTAGTACCATTGACTTAAAGGTTTGACCACCTAAGAGTTAAATATCATAGTCAAAGTTATAGGCAATCTAAAAGGATTTATGGTCTTGAATTTGAGTTGGAGAGTGCACAAGAGTTAATCATTGATCTAAGGAAGAAACTTCAGAAGTCTCTAAGGATAAGAAAGAAACTATATGATAAGCTGGAGGTCACACAAGAAAAATTTGATACACTGAGACAACATCGGAAGGAAGTGTGACTGATGAATCTAAATCAGCTATAAGAGAACTACTTGAAAAGAATGATTCACATACCGAGCTATTGGAATTAATGAAGAAAGATCTTGAAGTGAATAACATAAGAATGACCAAATTGATTGAAGGAAAAAGGATACCTAACGATGAAAAGAGAATGGTAGAAGATGGAAAAGACAAGTTCAAACTAGGTTAACTGAGAAAGATAATGATATCTTAAGGATAACCCAAGTTTGATATAATATGACCAACCAACTTATGAATGAAAATTGGGAATATACACAAAAGGAGTTTGAGAACCAAGCATTGAAATCTAAGATTAAAAGAATGGACAAAATAGTGAAAGATTAGAAGGATGCAAATGAAGAACTGAAAAATAAATGAAGAAGCATTGAAATCACAAGACAAGAAGTTTAAGAATCAAAATTAATTGAATGATAGGTTAGGAATTGTATTTAATGAGAACAATAGTACTGAGAAAGGATAATCATCTAATCTATCAAAAGATCAAGGTACTATACCCTGATTGAAACTAAAGAAGCCAATCTGAAACTATTGTGGGAAGCCTAGACACATAGCTAATGTTTGTAGAAGGAGAGAAGGTAAAGCACCAAGTACACCTAAATTTTATGGTTATTACTTTAGATGTAATAAGTATGGACATCAAGCTTTTGAGTGCAGAACCAAATTTACTAACAACACAAGGAAACTTACTTTTTATGGTTACTGCAAGAGTTGCAACAAGTATAGTAACAAGAATTAAGGGATTAGAACAAAGAAAAGAAATGATAAGTGGATTCCTAACCAAGAGAATGAAAATACTAACTGAGAAGGTACATCCATACCATAGGATTATAATACATAGATTTAATGTTTATGATGACATGTAACTGATTGAATCTTTTAAGATGTTAAGTTAATGATATAATCTGTATATAATCTGTATGGTCATGAATATACTTCCAAAGACTTCAAAGAACCAATGAACCAAAGGCTATGCTATCAATGATGCATATAAGTCAAGTATTCACAAAGTGAATGTATACATTGATGAAGTACACACCGACGGTGAGAGAAAAAGAGCAAAGTCATAGTGTTACCCAATGAGAAAATGCACAACATTACCGATGAGCAAAGTCACAATGTTGACTGATGAGAAAAGCACAATATAACCTGACAGATAGAATTACAGTGTTGCCCGATAGATGGAGTTCCCAAAGCCAACTAAAGTCACATTGACGGAACACTCAGTCATCACTGATGAATAACTGAAGTGTTGACCAATAGAACAGAGAGTTCAGAAATGACAAAATGCTTAACTGTCAAGAGCTAAAGATAGACTTAACTGATACTTATCATTTTTTTAATCATCCAGATAAATCCGAAGATAAGTAATTGATTTAAAGCTGATTTGTCCACTTGGTAAGAAGATCTCCTTGAGATTAAACTGGAGTTTTGATTTAAATATGATTTGCAAGAATTGTGGATCATGCCAAGATCAAGAAAGCCAAGAAAAGATAAAATCATGTCTATAAAGAGACAAACCCAATTCATTATGAATTGTGGGATGAAGAAGAGAAAAGAGGAAAGATGCTAAAGAAATTTTGAAGGAGAAGAAAGTCTTCATTTAGTCCTGATCAACAAGCTGTGTAATGAGCTAGATTCTGTAGAGATTGATGAATAGTGAGACAACATCACAAAGAAGAACAATATGGAGCAAAGGTATTGAATTGATTATAATGATTAGAGAGGTAATGTACTTACAATAGATCTACAAATCTATAATTCAAGTTGTATGTGTGAACAAATCACTTTACTATTTCAGTTTAACCATTGAAGCATCAAGTCTCTTAACCAAGCAGGAATTAACAATCTTCTATAATTGAGATACATCCCAAGGAGTATCAAAAAGTTAGATCATACAAAGTTGCATTGGATATTCCCGATACCTATTGACAGGCCAAGTGAGTGATCAAGGATGGTAGCATTAGATGCCAGATACTAAGTGACAAACTATCTTTTAAATCCTCTAACAAGGTCACACCTAAGAGTGTATTTGTAACCTTTAACAGGGCTGGCTCCAAACAGAGCTCACTTCAGAAGAGTGAAAAATTGGGGTACCGGTCCTAGTTGTTTTTCCCTTAATATGGTTTCCATGTTAAAAATCCATGTGTTATGTGCTTATGATTCATTTCTTTATAGTTTTACATTTCACATATGCAATTATGGATTGATCGGTATACATTGTTTATTTATTGTGTTTTGGTAAATAGTTGACTGCTTATCGGTAAACACATAGAAGAAGGTTTAACAAAGAAATCTAACAAGTAGAAATTTGTTATAACTATTTCAAGGCATTCACATTGTAGGACATAAGATAACTAGAGGCATAATTTGTGGTTATAAGTTTTAAGGGTTGATTATAAGGATTAATTTTTGAGGCCACTGATTCACCCCCCCTCTCACTTATTACTAACAC
>MU224998.1:0-21382 GCA_018584345.1 Thuja plicata | reverse complement strand
GGATTGCAAATTGGGACTGGCTTAACCCTATTATTCCAAAAATAATGAAATAAAGTACTGCCAGAGTAGTCTGGGGTTACCGGATTTCTGCATTGAGACCACTTGTCGCTCCATTCTTCCCAATCTGTGCTATTGGCATTCAGAGTCCCAGGCAGCAATTCAACAAATTCTTCAATATATTTCTTTGGTGCAACTTCCTTCTTCTTTCCAGACCCTTGTGAGGTGGTAGGAACAATAGCTTGACTCATCTTGCTTCTTTTGAATTCTACTATTTCAGACACAAAACTCCAGACAAATAAGCTTCTTTCTCTTCACAGAAAAATTCAGAATGCAGAAATGAGAGATGTACAGAATCAGACTCAATCATTTGTACTTATAGCCATTAAGAACTGCGTCTTGTCAACTTGAAAGCTAAATTCCTGCACTTGAACTGTCATGAAGATTTCATTCTATCATTAATGCTGCGATCAACTTGCACTGTTTGATCCTAGCTGAAAGAGAGAGTGTACACTTTTTTCCATCTGGCACTCGTCAGCCTGAAACTTGCCAACACACTGCACTTTATTCACTTTTAGAAATGTCTTGGCAAGTGAGCGACATATCCCTTTTATTCAGCCGGTCGCATACTCTCCATCCATCCTCACTCTAATTTTCACCTTCTGCGAGTGAGCGATGACCTAATTCTTGGACCTCATCTTATGTCTATTGCATACTCGCTGTCCTTTTATGCTTTGCTTTTGGGTTCATGCGAGTGAGTGATGCTTTCTTTCACCTTTAACATGTTGCACCCTCGTGAGTTAACTTTTTATGTTACCTGAGTCTTGGTGACTGAGCGACTGTGCACCTTACCTTTTAGCTATTCCATCATCGCACACTTGCTGGCTGTTTAAACTGCAACTTTTGGATTTGGGCGACTGAGCGACATTGATTTCTTTACCGCATACTCTGTCTGGTCACTCACTCGCACTACTTAAAACTCTAGCTTTCATCTTATGCGTGAGTGAGTGATGGCAGCTGTTCTTTGCTCAGTCACAAATTTGCGAGCTGAACAATTTCACTTCATTACTGATTGCGAGTGCGTGACTATGTCTTCTCTTTCTTTAGTTGCCTACTCACGAGCTCTTTTCCCTTCATCTTTGTTGATTGGTGAGTGAGTGATGTCTTTCCCTTTTTAACTCATCGCATACTCGCGAGTTGATTTTTAATCGCCTCAAAGCATAAGCAAGTGAGTGAGGTGTTGAATGGTCTCTTAGTCAGTCGGTCATAGACTATTATGAATCTTGAAAAGTACTTGTGCGACTGAGCGATGAATCTTCATATTAATACTTCACACCTTCGCCATGCACTGGCACTACAAAATACAACCAAGTTAAAACCTAAGCGAGTGGGTGACCTACAGGAAAGGACCTCGTCGCGCAGTCACTAAATTTTTAACATTGACATAAAAGTTGATGCGGGTATGCGACTACTTGAATTTTAAACAATACTCGCTCGGTCGTGGATCATGAGATAAACAACATAACTTTATAGTGAATGTGCGAAAAACACACTTTTAACCCATCACTGACTCGCTAACATGTAACTTGAATTTCATAAGACATCACGACTGCACGATTTACCTTTTAAAACATTGGACCCACTCACTCGCATACAAATCAAAACTACTCATAAGAAGATCACGATTGCGCGATTCTTTTTTAATGACAGCTCATCGCCCACTCGCACAACTTAAAGACACTTCAAAAAGACCGACGCGACAAAGAACTTAACTAAAACATGAACTCAAAAGGGACTTTGACCTCTTTTGCATGGCAAAGCACAGGAATTTAAACAAGAAAGCCCGGGAAAAGAAAGAAACCAAGAAATTCAAATTTTACCAATACAGTGCTAACAGGGTGAAGAAGTGAAAAGAGGAAAGATGCTAAAGAAATTTTTAAGGAGAAGAAAGTCTTCATTGAGTCCTTATCAACAAGCTGAGGAAATAGCTAGATTCTGTAGACACCAACGAATAGTAAGACAACATCACAGAGAAAAATAGTGTGGAGCAAAGGTATTGAATTGATTATAATGATCAGAGAGGTAATACACTTACAATATATGTGAAAATATTCAATTGAAGTTGTATGTGTGAATAGATCACTTTACCATTTTAGTTTAACCATTGAATCACCAAGTCTCTTAACTGAGCAGGACTTAATAGCCTTCTATAATTGAAATACATCCTAAGGATTATCAAAATGTTTAACCATACAAAGTAGAATTGGATATGCTTGATACCTATTGACAGGCCAAGTGAGTGTTTGATCACGGATGGTAGCATTAGATGCCAAATACTAAGTGACAAACTATCTTTTAAATCCTCTAACAAGGTCACACCTAACACTGTGTTTGTAACCTTTAATAGGGTTGGCTCCTAATAGAGCTCACTTCAGAAGAGTGAAAATTTGGGGTACTGGTCCTAGTGGTTTTTCCCTTAATAGGGTTTCCACGTTAAAAATCCATGTGTTATATGTTTATGATTCATTTATTTATAGTTTTACATTTCACATATGCAATTTTGGATTGATCAGTATACTCTATTTATTTACTGTGTTTGGGTAAATAGTTAACTTCTTATCGGTAAACATACAGAAGAAGGTTTAACAAAGCAATCCGATAAGTAGAAATTTTTTATAAGCATTTCAAGGAATTAATCTTCTAGGATAGAAGATAACTAGAGGCATAATTTGTGGTTATAAGTTTTAAGGGTTTATTCAAGGATTAATTTTTTGAGGCCACTAATTCACCCCCCCCCCTCTTAGTTATTACTAACAGTTTATCTTGTGGAAGATATGGACACATTGCTGCATGAAAGCAATAATAAAAGATTATGGATGAGCCCTGGAATGGCATATTTCCACTCTCATAGGGTAGGACACCTAGAAAGGAATTGTTGATGTCGAGGAGATGCACCAACCGGAGATGAATCTACAAGGAGTGCACCAACTACTGTTGAAGAAATCAGAGAACAAATGAACAAAACCTGGAGGAGAAAGACTGAGAAAGATGAAAATTCATTTGGAAACATAGAAAGCACCATCTCTACTGATTTAGGTGCATCCATCTCCACCTAAATGGTGAGAGGTATGTAGGAACTACAAGCTTATCATAAATCTTACTTTAGTTCCTAAGCATTAGAGTTAAGATCCATCTCAACATATCAAGATGCATTTGGATAAGTTGTGAAATTTTGTTTAAACATTGTAATGAATGGTTATTTTGTTTATTAAGTTAAGAAAAGTAAGTATTTTCTTAGTATAAAGGTATAAGGGACTCGGCAAGTACATTTAATACAAATAATTAATTTTTTTGGAAACCCTAATCATGGAAAAGCTATAAATAGGTTAGTTTGTTATTCATTTGGACTTAACTTTTTCAAAGAGGATTTGAGTACACTATAGAGCAATCACTTTGAGAGAAACAAGGCAATTTCGAGGTATTTATGAATCTTTATAAGAGAATTGTGAGACATTTCTATGATAACTGCTCAACACCAAGTTGTGTTTGTGAAGTCGTGTTTTATCAAGTTTGCCCTAGTTTGTTCAAATGATACATTTGAAAGTAGTCATGGCACCAAGGATGCAGAGACCAGTGCTAGTAAAGAATGTTGAACTTGTAAACCCTTAGTACAAATTTCCCCTAGCAATAGCCATAGAAACAGATATGACTAGAGAATTATCTTCAATCTTGCCATGAGTACTTTTGATTGATTATGTCCACACATTTATTCATTGCAAAATCAAATATTTGTGTATAGAAGAGATTGACGCTTCATTCAATAAGTTGCGTGTGAATGGAAAAGTTAAGGATGAGTACACACATCTGGAAACAAAAGGTTAAACTCATGCAATAAATTCACCAAGGGTATTCAAGCCCAAATGGGTAAGGATGGTACTCAGCCAAGTACATGACCAGTTTATGTGGTTTGATGAACCTATTAAGATAACGAAGGATGTATTGCACATCATCAAAGGATTCCCTATTGGAGACATACCCAAGGCCATAAAGAAAATTGATAAGGGTAAGCTCACAGAGATAACCAAGGCACAATGGGATGGAAGAGGAATCTCAATATCTACTATTGAGGATCTTGAGTTAACGTATGCATGCAATATCATATCTTACCGAGTATTTCAATCTTCCCAAGTGGACAGTGTACAATGTGGAGTAGTAGACCTTGCATTTAAGATAGTGAAGAAAGGACTTTAGATAGATCTTTGTGATGTTTTGTTGAAGAAAATAGATGACGATGTGAATACAATCAGAAAGGCGAAGACCAATACTTTGAAATTTGTTTCATTATTGGTATGCATTTTCTTTTACTATTAGAATTCATTTCCCTCTATTGGAGATATAATATTGAAAAATGATAAGTCAGTCATTTATCAAATAAATGAATCTATACAAAGTCTAGGAGACAATTTTGATGCAATTATGTCTGAATAATTTTTGAAATTTCAAGAAAGAATGCATAAGAGATATAGAGTTCCACCTAAAATAATTGTTAAATATCAGGATAATATATGTTTTGAGGTAGATACTGTTATTTGTATTATCAAGGTTGTTGAGTGTAAAGTTGAATGGATTGAACTGATGGGATATGAGTTGGACATTGATATTGGTTCAAAACATATAGAAGAATTACTAGATAAACCAATTTATCCTAAATAAAAGAGGTATGGAACTTATGAAGTGAAAGATAAAATCAAGCAAGGTATAATGATACCTAGGGAAATAAAAAAAATAGGAAAGATGATTGATGATTTATCAAAAACTCTTGGAGTTGATGATACATTGGTTAAGGACATTGAGGATGAACAAGCTATTATTGTAGTTTACAAGAAACCTATGCTACTATCATCAATGAGGAAAAGAGGTACAGGAAGGTACACTAGATCCTTAATACAATTGAGAGAAATTAAAGTTGCAAAGGTAGCTCAACCAAGAGGAAAGACATATGTAAGATCCAAAGGAAGGAAAAAACTTCTACGTACTAGAAGAATACTATTACTTGGAGATGAAAGTGAAATAGAGTCTGATGAGGCAATCAAGTCTATACTAGTGGCATATCTTTCACATGTTCCACAAAGTATTCACAATTTTTTGGAAGAACTAATGAAATAAAGAAGATTTGGAGGCTTTAGATAATCCAAATATGAGAAAAGGATTGAAACAAATAATAAGAAGATTGAAGAAGCCATTGTGGTGATATTGTTGAGATACAGATTAACACCCATTAAACTTGTAGCCAAGTTATGAGAGGAATTGTACAATAATATTGATGCAAGATGGAAGTACGCTGTCAATGAAGAGAAAGAAATGAGAAAGAGGCCACTAGTACATACTATTCCTAACATTGCACCATCTAAAATTCCTGAAGCACTGAAGAAGTATTCAAATAAATTTCTAGTCAAGGGAAGATCCCTAAGAATAATGAATGGAGATATACAATCTGTGGAGAAGGAAATGATTGCAAAATGGAAAGATATATTTCACACAGATGATATTGAGTATCAAGAAGAAAAAAAGAATCAAGGGGAAACCACTATTGATAAGATAAAGGAAAGCACAAATCAAATAGATCCTATTGATCTATCTATTGATAATGCAGAGATTATTATTGAAGACATACTTGAGGAGGAAGATCCCACAAAAGATTTTTCAAACGATGCAGATGTCATGGACACACAAGTGAATGATACCTAGTGAATGGATGTTGATAATGAAAATTTACTAAGAAAATATCCAATCATGACACAAGTGAAAAGTTATAAAATTAAGGACATTATTACTATTGAGTTTGTACAAGAAACATCAGACATGGAAATTGAGCCACCTATAGAAATAGATAAGGACAAGGTTGATGAACGTAAGGTCACCAAGACCTAACACGAAAAGAACACTGAGTTGGAACCCCCAGCCAAAGTAGATGGTCAAAAACAAAATATACCACCTACCAACACACTGAATGTTTAGAATGTACAAAAGGCACAAGACACTCAAAGAGAAATGCAGCACAAATTACATCTTGAGGAGCAGAATGAAAAGAAACAAAATAATGAAGAGAGAGAAGAAGAGAAACTACAAGAAGAAATCAAAGAAGAAGAAAGCATATCTGGTACACATACTGAGTCACCAGATGCAACAAAGGAATCACATTCTAAACTCTTTACTAGTGAGAGCAATTTGATTGAGAAGAAGAAGACCAAAAAGAGGAATAAAATTATTTATTTGAGAAAGCCTATTATCATACCAAAGGGTTAACCTAATGTAATGACACTTAACTAAATAGACATTTATGCTGAATTAGTAGCTCAAAAAGCTGAACAGGAGAAGCTATGGTGAAGAAGAAGAAGGTAGACATATTAGAAAATGTAAAGGAAATTTTCTAGGAGATTGTTCCTGAAGATACAGTTGATGGATTTGAAACTCTATCAGACCAAGTTGGTGATTTATCCCAACAAGGATATGACTGAATACATGTTGAAGATTCACAAGGAGTCTATGGAGAATAAGTTGATTGAAGATTTATTGAATGCAATTGATGTAGATTTATGTATTATATAAAATATTTAAACTTTAAAATAATGTATTCATAAATTAAATTTATTTGGACAATTAATATTTTTCTTAAAGCGTAAAATGAAAGGCATTAAAATGATTAAACCGATAGTAAACTTCATATGATAGGTAGGGGTGACTGTCAAATTACAGGAATGTCAAGACCTTCCTAGAAACTTATCAAATGAATTATGTCGATGGTGAAAACAAAAAATGGTTTCCACTACATGCACATGTGTACTTAAGAGTTCTTCAATACTATATTTAACTAAAGAAGCATGATTAAAAATGTACTCTTGAACTTCAGAGAGATGATTGCTAGTTAAACATCTTGTAAATAAGGAAACTATGGCTTACAATATAGAAACCACATGATGTTTTCCATTATGTAGTTGTGCTCTTAAAATTTTATAGAATCTTATGTTTAGTCATCCTAGGGCAAATGTAAACTGGAACTTTTAAAATCGACAGGGCAAAACAAATGACATTACATGTTCAAAAAAACAAAAACAATATTACCCTGATAGAATATGTTAGCACAACATTGCATTGTGCAATGTAAAATGTTTATTTATCTTCATCTTGATAGTTATGTTTTTCCCAGTTGGTGTAGAAATCATAGGAATGTCGGTCATGGAGCTCAAAACACACAAATTTTTTCCAATGAATAATGTCATGGGATATGAAATTTTTCTCGCTCATATGGTGTAATTTTTTGTTCATATGAGTAAATATAAGTTGCATAATTGAAAGTTTTTTTTTCGCATGAAAGAAGATTTGTTTAAAATAAGTTTTAAATCAAAGCACATAGAATTCAGTATAGTCTGAAATTTAAGATTATTCGGGCACAGTATGTCTATCTGATATGAATTTGGAATTAGATATGGGATATGCATGCATGAGGGAGGGGATTTACTTTCCGCCTACTCTATTAAGAACCTATTGAGAATCAACAAAATATCTTCCAATAAATTGGTCCATCATTATTTTGTACCTCATAGAAAACATGTTTGGGCCAACCCAATGGTTCTACTATTTCAGAATGTACTCTTTTTTTTATATTGCAACTCTGTAATAGTTAACATCTGAGAGGACATAGACGTGTTTTTTAGCAAGGTAGTCTATAACATGATATGCTTATTTTGGTGTAACGATGTCTAAAAGTGTCTTTTAGATCTGTTAAATACACTTGATGTCAGAGTAACATTGGAGGCATTGAATTTTGATACTTATTAATCAATTTGTTTCCCTTCTTATACTGTCTTATTTCCAAAGCATCTAGGAGACACAAAAAGGGTAATTGTGCAAGTAAATTTTAGTTGTTGATAATTTGTAGTAATTTAAAGTTGTGTAGTAGTGTCCCTCTCTCTATTTTTTTAGAACCCCTTAATGTTCTCGTGGTACTACATAATTTTTTTTATACATCTCCTTTTCATTTATAGCTTCTTGTGATGGGGATAAAATCCAAGTGGAACCTCCTCACCCAAATTGAAGTGAAAGACATTGGTGATGGAGGGCAGTATTTCTCATCCAATGATATCAACTGGAGTGCAATTGGTGTGGAAGATGATAAGGTAACCGACTTGTGTGTGGTGATTCCAATCCATAGAATTGAGGGTTTTTTCATAGGGGAATCAAAAAGGGAAGGCATTGAATGTGAATTTGTCCACGTGTCCCATAGAGACCACAACTATAAAGAGTACAAGGAAAAAATAACAAATATTGATTCCAGGTGAGTAAAACAATCAGCATAATTTTTTTTTCAGAAATTGTCACAAAACATTTATGGTTGACAACATGACTATCTTTATGTGTACATATTGGTTCTTGTTTGGGCCCAAAGATAAGAGAGATAATACACTGAGAAAGAAATGCGTATTTTAATTTACAAAGAAAAGGGGTTCTTAGTGCCACTTCAATGTTAAGGTTATGTTTGGTAGACAAGACGTGGCTATTTTGAGTTTCACTAAAATGTTTCACATAGATGTAGATGGTATTGTTTTTCATGGTGAAAATGATCCAACCAATGAGCTACAGTCTTGGGTTGCATCAAACCTTTCTATGGAATGAAAGTCTTACATAGATGAGCTATTGGCAATGGATGCCAGTGTAGATGTAATCATCAACCAACATCTGAATGATCCACATTGTTTGAGTATGTTGCAAAAGAGAGATAGTCCACTCAAGCTCAAAAATATGTTCATGATCCTGCTAGTATCCTAAAATAAAAAGAAGTGGATCCCAATAATTTCTTTTATTGCTAGCGACCACAGAATTACGGGAGACCTTTCATTATGGGTATCCAAACCAAATGGATACTTCATACAATGGTTCAACACTCACACAATTCTATAATATCCATGGATTCAACATTTGGAACAAACAAATATGGGGTGAGACATTTCATGCTTGTAGTGAGTAGTAAATAACCTTTCTACTTGATGTACGTCATTAACATTTTACAATCATTCTCAACTTCTTTATCATGTGCCATATTAGCTCTATATGTTGGTCGTGTTGGACAAGTAACAGTGGGATGGTTCCCATTTCATGGGTTGTATCATCCCATTACAATATTGAGTACATTGAAGAGTGGCTGCATGTCATTATAGACAAGGAATAGAGGCTAGAAATGACTGAACAATAAATGCCTTCCTGCCTGATGATGAAAACATAGAGATACAAGTCATTTAGTAAGTGCATGCATCTTTTTCTTTGACTTCCTATTTCAACTCCCTTTACAAGTATCCTTTCCTAGTTTCCCATGACCAAAGTCACTCATGGTCCAATTCATGTGCACCAGGGAATCTTTTTATTATGCATGGCTGAAAAATATGCTAAAGTATGCATCAAAAGATAGAGCATAGGCAATGTTTGAATTCCTTAGGATGATAATGAAAACAATTGGTGAGAGTGAGGACATCATTTATAGGCTATTGAATTATTTCTAGGTGGATTTTTCTAATCAGCCATAATTTCTAAAATATTTCTCAAGGACAAGGTTTCAAGGTGAGGGTCCTATAGGTAAGTGATCCCTATCTTTTTATGCAACTATTTATTATTTCATAAACCTTGTTCTATAAATTATAGTTCATTCACATGAAAGCTAGTGCTTGCATTATTCACGTAGAAATGTGGGCAAAAAACTTTAGACTCTTCCCACACGCAAATTAGGACACAAACGCTGCCATAAAATTGTACCATTGCATATTGAAGATGCGGTACCTTTGCGACCCTCAAAAGAAATGTATGCATTCAATGGATCATATATACTTCACTCTCATTTACAGGATGGAAACATTCTATAGGAAAATAGAGAAGTTAAAGGAATTTGGTTTCATCACAAACTACAGGTTTCAATGTTTGCAGACAACTATAGAGAGGAAAAAGGTGATTCTTGAGGATGATTGCTTTCCCAATGAAACTAGACCAGGATACTATATCATGAAAAGCCAAAAGTTGTGCAATTTTTGTGTGGTCAGACCCTACGGTGATCACCTGTATGTGTGTGATTGTGCATGGGCCCTGCGGGGAAACACATACAAGCACGCATTGAAGATTTTAGTCATGATTTTCGGCTTGTTCGATGCTACAGAAGGCGTTACTCGCAAGAAAATATTTTATGGTAATTTACACTATTTTCTAAATGATGTACTTGGGCTATGGATTTTTGCATCAATTGATTTCCTCTAACATGATAATTTGAATGCAGACAATTTCTTCACACTAAATTATTTAGACATATTAGAAGTTGAGCGTTCACTACCCCATATGGTCATTGATAACACATGCCATAGTGTAGGAACCTCATAATACCATGAAATGGTAGTTGATGTTCAATCACATCTTGAGACAATGGCTTAGTGGAATAAATTGATGGGGTTGTTGAAGTTTGTAATGCAAACAATACCATAGACAAATGAACAAGTGACGACATTCTCATAATGCGTCAACCATTTCATGATTGATCTTTACCGGTTGGGTGTTTTACATTCACTGTAACACCCACCACAAATCCACATGCAATGAAAATAGTTTGGATGCATCATTGGTTTAGTTCTAGCAGGGTTTGCATCCCTTGGAGGCGACAATGCATGAATGGTTCTAAGCATGACCAGTCTAGTGGAGTTAATGCTTTACAACCATTTACGTTTCCACTAATGGTTGCAGGAGGGAGAGGAATAAGGACTCCTTACATTTTTTAGAGTATGGTGGGCATGTTGCCTCTCCTCCACCAATAGTTGATGAGATCTTCATTTCCAAAAAAAACACATTCATTCTAAACAGTTGAGTGCATTGAATATTAATATTTTACTCTTCCCTTTTATCGAGACCCTATAAACTTAATTAGAAACTATTGTTTCTAATTTGCAACTAGGACCAACATCTATCTCAAGTAATCATCAATGGAGATTGTTATTTGACAATGCCATTGGTGGAGAATATGGCCATGGTGGTGTCAATTAGTCAGCATGCACATGATCCATGTCAATTTGTTTTGCGTTGTGCACCATTTATGGTTTATTGATGTTTAGTATTGTCTACTACAAATTCTCCACCATACACAAAATTTGATGGTGTTTGTTGTGATAATTAGTGCCAGCTCATGTATTTTTTTTGTGTCATCAAAGATTTATGTATGACATGGAAGATGTGCTACACTGTATTATGTCCTGATATGCTCTCGCCAGTTAACAAACACTTTCTATTTTTGTACACAATTTTATGAAGGACATGATTTTGTAGACGTTTTTGATCGGTATTTGCCCATTATGGACACACGCCCCACTGGAAACAACAACAAAGAAAAAAATTATTTCCAAAATTTTCTTACTTTGAAAACCTTAACATAATGACCCATTTGATAACAAATTTGTTATATATTTGTATCAATTTAATTTGTTTTAGTAACATGTTATATTTTGGCGAGTGTAGAAACTCCATGACTCTTTTAATTTGTTGATGGCATGCTTCAATATGAACATGTTGACAGCTGTACACCGTAGGAGGTATTGTCTTCTATTAAACATACCTTTATGCCTCTTTATAAATATTTGTATGTTTCAGCTGATCAATTGAAATATCTTATTTTTCTATGCCCATCCTTAAATCTTGTTGACTGTCATGTTCACTATGTATTCAGGGTCCTAGAGTACCATGCTAGAAAAAATCCTCCAGTGACAAGGATAATTGAACTCCTTGATCAAATGCTACAAATTATTGTATGGGGATTCCCTAATTTAGATTCTATGTGGAGGGGGTGGTAGATGAATATTCAAATAGATGTTGTGGGAAACCAAGACATGACAATATCAATATATGAATGGTGGTTCCACTTGTCATTGAATCCTTGTCAAATATAGCTATAGAACTTGTGTTCATGATGTTATAAGGATGTTTTGGAGTAACTAAACTCAGAGGCTTGCATTATAGCCTTTGAGATAATCCTAGTTCCTTAAGGGTATGCCCGAGTATTGTGAAACCTTGAGTTGAATTCAGATTCCTTGGGGGTGAAGTGGAAGGATTTGCACCAGAGGCACATCATGATAGAAGGAAGAACACCTAATCCATAAGAAACCATGGTAATAAGGTAACTCTACTACCCATGCCTGTGAATGGTGAAGAACCAAAAGATTCCAAGTTAATTGTTTGTAGGAGAGAAATAATTTTTGAAACTATTGAAGGAGAAAGATATTCCTTGTTATGCATTGGTTGTGTTGCCAAAATAAGAGGGAAAGGTATTGAAAGTGAAAGAGGAACCTAGGAGATTAGGTCCTAAGGAGGAAATAGATTTTCTAGAGATGTATAAGGGAATTGTAACCAAAGAGTTACCAAATACCTTACCCCCAATCAGAAAGTTTAGCCATAATATTGATCTAATCCCTGGAGCTACACTCCCAAACAAAGCAACATATAAACTCACACCATAGAAACATGAAGATATGTGCAAGAAAATCCAAGAAATTTTGGAGAAGGGTTTGATAACCAAGAGTTTAATCCCTTATATAGTCCCTGCCCTATTAGCACCTAAGAAAGAGGGGACTTGGAGGTTGTGTACTAATTCTAGAGCCATTAATAGAACCACTATTAGGTATAGGCTCCCTATGCCTATAATTGAAGACCTATTGGACCATCTAGGGGGTGCAAGGTACTATTCAAAGGTAGAATTGAAGAGTAGGTACCACCAAATCAGAATAAGGACTGGAGATGAATGGAAAGAACATTCAAAACTAATGAAGGGCTATATGAATGGATAGAAATGACTTTTGGGTTATCCAACCGTCCTAGCACATTCATGAGGCTCATGAATGAGGTGTTGAAAATAATTCTCGGCAAGTTTGTGATTGTATATTTAGATGATATCCTTATTTTTAGTAAGACTAAGGATGAACATATGAAACTTTTGAATCTGGTCCTTAAGAGGTTACAAGAGGAAAAGCTCCTAATAAATTTGTATAAATGTGTCTTCATGAAAGAAGAATTTGTATATCTTAGTTTTGTGATTTTAGGTGGAAGCATAAAGATGGATACAAAAAAGGTAGAAAGTATCTTGAATTGGCCCTCTCCAAGGACCATGATAGAGGTTAGATATTTCCATGGATTGGCTTCATTTTAGTGGAAGTTCATAAGGGGATTCATTCAAATTTGTGCAAAAATTTTGGAGACAATCAAAGGGGCCTAGAAATGTAAATTTGTGTAGACCAAGAAGGCTGAAAAAGATTTTCAAAGTCTGAAAAGGTAGGAAAGGAACCTATACTAGATTTTCCAGACTTTCAAAATAATTTTGTTATTGAATGTGATGCATCTAATGTGACTATAGGGGTTGTTTTGAGCCAAGAGGGGCGACACATTGCATTTTTTAGTGAAATATTTAATGAGGCTAAGAGGAAGTACTCCTCTTATGATATAGAGATGTATGATTTAGTGCAAGCCTTGAAGAAATGGAGGAACTATCTCCTTCCAAAGGAGTTTATTGTTATTACTGACAACCAAGCACTTAGTTTTTTTAACAACTAGGAGAAGCTGAGTCAAAAACACATGAAGTGGGTTGAATCAATCCAAGCATATACCTTTTCAATCAGGAACAACAAATGATTTGCTAACAAAGTGGCTAATGCTTTGAGTAGGAGGACCATGACAGTGAAAGTGAAGTTGCAAAGTGTAGGTATTGACTTCTTGAAAGGTATGTATGAAAATGATGAAGATTTTCATAAGATATACAAAGTTTGTTTTGATTTTTCAGAGGTGTATCATGTTGAGTATTCTGATTATTTCTTCAAGATGGTTTTTTGTTCAAAGAACATCAATGATGCATTCCTAGGTGTTCCATGAGAGAGAACATAATGAAGGAGAAACTTTGTGGAAGCATGAGTGGACATTTTGGGTTGGATAAGACCATAGAACAAGTAAGAAGACATTATAATTGACCCAAGATGCAAGGAGATTTCATAAGGTTTGTGGAAACATGTACTATATGTCAAAAATCCAAAGGTACTTTAACCAATTATGGATTGTACCAACCATTTCCCTTACCTACAACACCTTGGGAAAGTCGTAGTATGGACTTTGTGATGGGCCCACCAATGACAGAAAAGGGTTTGATAGTATATTTTTGTGGTTGATAGATTTAGCAAGAAGGCACATTTCTTTCCATGCAAGAGCACAAGTGATGCATCTTGTGTAGCCAATCTAATTTTCATAGAAATTTTTAGAATAAATGGTGTTCCTCAAACTGTTGTGTCTGATAGGGATGTGAAGTTCATTGGAAATTTTGGGAGAGCCGTATGTAAATGAATGGGAACAAACTTGAAATTTAGTTCATCCTATCATCCTCAAATAGATGGGAAAACTAAAGTTTTCAATAGGTCATTGGGAAACCTATTGAGATGTTTAACAAAGAATTATGGAGAGAAGTGGGACAACATCCTCCCGCAAGATGAATTTTACTTCAATGATTCTATGAATAGAAGTACAAGAAGGAGTCCTTTTCATATTTTCTATGGATAGAATCCAAGGGTCATACTAGAATTGAGAGATCTTTCAAGGATGGGTAGGTGAGTGCTCATGGGTAGAAATTTTCTGATAGTATGAAAGAGATCCATGATCAAGTGAGGATGACTCAACATATAATTTTAGAGAAGTGTAAAGAAAG
This sequence comes from Thuja plicata, assembly GCA_018584345.1. NCBI lineage: Eukaryota > Viridiplantae > Streptophyta > Pinopsida > Cupressales > Cupressaceae > Thuja > Thuja plicata. The sequence continues at coordinate 6,630 of MU224998.1, read as the reverse complement.
TGCACATAAAAGGAGGATAAATGTATAGTTTCAGGTTGGTTACTTGGTTTGGGTATATCTGAGGAAGGAGAGGTTGCCAAAAGGAAACATACATAGTTACTCATGAATAAAGTAGGTCCTTGTGCAATTTTGAAGAAGCATGGCATGAATTCCTATGAGATAGCACTTCCTTATAACATAGGTATATATACTATCTTCAATATTTCTGATTTAACCCCATATAAAGGTCATCATGATGTAGGTACAAATGTTCATATTGAAGAGTTGCAGTAGGAGCTTGCAGATTTACCTTCTCATTCACCCAAGACACTTGAAATGATCCTTGCCACTCAGGTCATCAAGACGACTAGGAACAATGATTATAAACAATACCTTGTAAAGTGGGTTGGACACCTTGAAGAAGAGTCAGTGTGGATGGATGAGGCAAAGATGAAGAAGCATGACACTTCATTGGAAAAACTTATCTCTAGAGGACTTGAGATCAATCCATCATGCGAGTATGGTGTAAGAGCCCCTAAAAAAGACAAAGAATAAGGAGGTAGTAAGGTTTAAAGAAGGCCTCCATTCATTTTATTATATATTTTTTATTGTCCAAGGACCAAGGGGAATCAAAAGATCCTTAATTTTGTAATAAGTCCTAACTGTGAAACCTAGTGGCCTAGGACAGATTATAAATTATGTGGCTCACTATGGTTGATTTGACATTGGATGGGTAGAAATGTCTTAGGGAATTTGGGATTGATCTTTTTAACATCAAAAAATATAAAATCCACCTTGGGAAGATCCTAGGAGTGAGTTTGTCAAGTTTTGCAAATAAAATGCAAAATGTTGTGAGCAACATTGTCAAAAAAGTTACTAATTGACAACATTTTTTTCAAAAGTTGTTAAAAAAATGTCTATATCCAATCCAAATGGTTGGAAATGGTGGAAAATCATATAAAATGGTGTAAACCAACCTTGTAGAGGTTTTTGAAGTGAATTGTATTGAGAATTTGCAAAATTGAATAAAAAACTACATTTTTGGGTAAATTTGTCATTTCATCTCTCTTATATATTATAAGAGAGATCAAATGACTTCCTTTATAGGTCTTTTGCATATTTTAGTCACAAAACCCCAAAATTTTCTCAGACAAGACTGGTGAAAAATAATGTTAATAGGACAGTTTTGAAATGTTGGGTTGAATTGATCTATGAGATTTTTTTGGTTGGAATGAAGGATGTCATAGGAATGAAATTGACATGTTTAAAGGAATCAAAGGGTTGGGAAGAGATTGGAGTGGTTTTCTGGAAGGAGAGTGTATTTTGGGTGCAGTGGGTGAACAAGGGTACACCACCACTAGGATATGTATGAAGCAATGATAAAATCAAATGAGGGTTATGGGGTACACAAAATTGATAAGTTTGTGAGAAAATATTAGGCACTTAAAGGTGTAGGGATTTTGTGTAAATACCCCAAGAAAAAGGTGTAGGAGGGCTTTATTTGAACAAGAAAAGGCTAGTAAAGTTGAATCAATATACTAGGGGACCAGAGATTTGTATCACACATAGAGAGAGAGAGAGAGAGAGAGAGAGAGAGAGAGAGAGAGAGAGAGAGAGAGAGAGAGAGAGAGAGAGAGAGAGAGAGAAACACATANAGAGAGAGAGAGAGAGAGAGAGAGAGAGAGAGTAAAACACATAATTTTTACTTCTTCAAAGCCCGATCAAGTTTTAAAGAAGTGGAAATTGTGCATTTTATTCTCAGAACTAGATAAAGCCAACGTTGTTTTGAATAGGTTAACTTTGGCCAGAATTTTTCCACTAGGTGAATATATTTATCAGTAAAGATCAGGTTAGAATGTAGTGATGCCCAGGGGAGATGTATCCCATAGTGGCCAGCAATCATAAGAGGCACATTTTTCCTTCAAAAAAATGGAGATGATTTCTTTTGCAAGAGGAGAAAGGCCCATTGATATTGGTTTTGAAATTCAGCCTTCTCCAAAGAGGCAAAGGAAAAAATAAAATACACAACAAGGTGAATGCATATATTCACCTTCTCAATCACCCTTGGACATTGATGAGAAAGGAGTAGCAGAGGAATTGCTACAAATGAGAAGAGTATGGAAGGTCACTCATTAGGAAATAGAAGAAGGAATGCTAGAGGCACCTAAGAAGGTTGAGATGGACTTGATTGTTGAATAATTTTATGGTAATGAGTTGGGTCCTATACCCAAGAAATAATGTGATGAGTTCATGGTTGATGATAGTTTTGTAAAGACCAGGGCATTCATACAATTCCTATAGAGGATCCACATTAACAAATTCAAGGAAGCATGCTAGAAGAAACAAGAAGATAAACCTGCTAGGGATGTAAGTGATATTGAAGTTGAGGTGAAGCATGACATGCTGGAAGAATTTGAGGAGATAACCCCTAAGGAGGGAAGATAAATGGTTATAAAAGTAGGTGTTCTGATTCTTCCTGAGTGGGATAGATTTGATGCCATTGTTTTTGATATGGTCAAAAAACAAAAAAAGACTGTACATGACATATAGGAAGTAGTTGAAAAGGATATCATAGGAGTTGTGTTCATTGAAGATCATGTTGCATTGGTCATGTTCTCTTTGAATAGAGAAGAAAATAGGAGAAGAAATTAAATTGTGCAAACTAACTATTCAGGTAGCCTGATGGTGAAGAGAGTTGGAGAGACCTAAGGGGTCGAAGGATTTTGTATGATCCTAGACATTGCCAAGTTAAATTTGCAAGTGGAAAAAAAAGAGGAAAAGGAAAATGATCATCTCAAGATAAAATTAGAAACAATCCTTAGCACTTACAATGTATAGAAGAAGGTAATGATTGAAAAGGATAAAATTATTGCATATTTAAGTGGTCATCAATTAGTTCAAGTATATCCTCAAGGGCTGATTTCTCTTTATCTTTCCCAACCATCATGGTTTCATCCCATCATTAAATTTCCTCCTTCTCCCATGCTACCTAGCTCTATTTAAGAAGTAGAGATCAACTATGAAAAGGAAAAATCAAAAGCAGAGAGAGAGATTGAAAGAGGTAAAAGAAAGTTGGGAAGAAGAAAGTTCAAAATTTGAGAGTCCACAATCATTGGTACAACGAAGGTATGAAGTAAAGGTGAGAGATAAAATCATCCAATTTTCTGAGAGTATAAAGCCTTCTTCTATATACTTAGATGGGGAAAGGATTATGACCATTCTAAATTATTTTGAAGAGGACAAGGCTACATTGGAGCCAATGGTTTAAAACTACATAGGGAGGAAGATTGATTTGAAATTATTTTATTCTTTATCAAAGAAAAAAGAAAAATGTCGATGTTGATGTTAAAATAATGGCCACTTACAAGTTTTTCAAAGACTTGATGGATTTTGAAATAAGGAGAACTATCATCAAAAGCAGAGTGAAATAATTAAAAGGGGAATATTCTGTAGTCCATTTTGAGATGTTTCCTAGCATCTTTAGAAAAGGTTGTAAGATGAAGAGTGAAGCCAAACGGATGAGAGAGATGGGTGATGATTTGTCAAGGAGAATGAACAGTATCATCAACCTTGAAAGAACACTTTTGTTTGTCCAAACTGTGGAAGAAATCGAAGATGCTACGCCATATTTTTTATTCTAGAGAAAATAGGTTGAGAAAATAAAAATAGAATGGGATGAGTTGAATAACAAGAAAAAATGAAATTATTAACTTCCCTTGCCCCAATGATGAGGTGTTTACATCTTGGAAGGGAAAATATAATGCAGATGAGTGAGAGGAAAAGAGATATTTCAATGTATTTCCAAAAGATGGTAGCTCCACAACATTTTGAGATGGACAATGGGTAGAAAGGATCTTATCCATCAAAGAGAAAAGACAACAATTTTCCACTTTGCAGGATCATAACAATTTTGAAGCAATTGCTAGAACCATGCGGTCAGATGAAAAAATATTTAAGAAAATCTTGTAACAACATGGTTATTGGCTCTCTTATATTTTACCCATATAAAATATTGTAACAAATTGGTTATTGGCCTTCTTATATCTCACAAAATCCCAGATGAGTGCCTAATTCATTGGGTTACCAAAGTCGTCTCATCTAGTTTTTTTATATAAGTTTTGATCCTAGGTTTCAATTATTTTCTTCCTATTTCATACCCTAGTCTTGTAAAATGGCATCGTGTTGCAAATTCAAAGGGAAGGTAGATTATCAAGAAAGAATTGTCTATGATGATTTTCTAAAACAATTAAACAAGTCTATTAATGATTTATATAAGATAAAGGAATTGGTGCCAAGAAACCCTATGTTAAAAATAGGTGAAGGCCTACATGATAGGGGTAACAAGATGAGAGATACAGATATTAGTATGACTGGTCTAGCTTTGATCAAAGTATGTTTAGCTAAAGAAATGCTTTTTCTCCTAGAAGAAATATATGGAAGTTTGATGTAGGGAAGATGGTTTTCCCAGGTGTCTTCATGCTTGCAAATATTTTATTCCAGATAGCACAAACTTATGACCTAGTGGCTAGACTTTTAAGAGATGTGGATGCTAATACTTTGATAAGAATCACAACTCATGATATCTGTGAAGGTTTTAAAATTGAGTGGCCCTTCTTTGCTACTTGATGAGATCAATTTTGATTCTTTTAATGATATTTATAAGGCTCAGAGAAATTACCTAAGAAGTGGACCTTTAAGATAATTCTCTAACAAGGTTAGAGGATTGTGGTAGGTCCAGATACCCCTGAACCATTCAAGCTAGATTATTTCAACATGAGGGCATGAGTCATTTATTACGCCTTAAGTCAAATATTTGGGGATGGTGTAAAATTCAAGATGCCCATACACTAATTGTTCATTATGGTTCAGATTCTCCTTCCCCATCTGCCTGTGATATTTGATGTTACACCTTATTTGGCTGATTTGATCCATAATGATCCATAATGCTTTGATAGGTATTCAGAAAGCAAAGGTCGATAATCCATTTGCAATGCATTATTTTTTGATGCACATGTTTTTATACAAGGGTGCAAGTTATTTTGAGAAGGAGATGGATCTTATGAAGGTTAGGGATGAAGAAGAAATGTTAGTACAAGTGTGGAGCCCAATTATGACTTCAGAGAGAAAAGATGGCAGCTTTTTGATCTTTGATAGATGGTTTGCATCTAGACTCAGAGCATTTTTATTCCTTGAAAACCCCAGGATTCCAAAGGTTCTTTTATCTTTCTTAAGACCTAAACAGTATGCCAAAGAAGTCAAGATAGTGCAAAATTGGGGGGATATCATTTTATATCTTGTATCAATTGTTTTCAGAGTATATGGTTACAAAGATACCCCATATAAACTCCCCTACAAGGTCCCTTTAAAGGTTGGGATTTTTGAAATCATTAGATACATCAGAGGTTTGCAAGAAATGGCTTTGACAGGTAAGGTAGGGGTTCTTTTTTTCCTACTATCACTATTTCCCATCAGTTTGTTATCACCAAAGGTGGGTAGGTACACCTGAATAGGTTTTTGGATCCTAATAGAAATGAAACATCAGTTGCAGGATGTGCTGACCCTGAGGGGTTCTTAAGTGATATGTTTAGAAAGAAAACAAGGTGTCTAGTGATGGAACAACAGTTCAATTTTCTGAGGATGTTATTAGAAATGACTTCAAACTGTAGGAACAAGAGATTAAAAAGGAAAATTGGCTATTCTATAAGAAAAAACTTGAATTTGTTCAATTTTTTGACAAGGATTATGATCCATTAAAGATTTTTGAGCCTATGGAAAAAAATATGGATTCTCTGATGACAATGTTTGAAGATATTAAACGGACCTTGAATCAGAAGAAAGAAGTAGTAATGTAGGCAAAACCAGAAAAGGCCAAGGAAGTTTTGAGTAGACCAACCTTCACCAGACTTTTTCCACTTGGTGAGTATATTTTTCACCAAAAATTAGGTTATAGTGTGGTGATTCTCATCGGAGATGCATTCGAAAAGGGCCATTAATCATACAATGCACCTTCTTTCTCCAAGAAAATGAAAAGGTTATCCATTGAAAAGTGAAAAAGGTCCATTGAATTTGGCTCTAAAATTTACCCTTCTCCAAAGAGGCAAAGAATAGAAGATGATGTAACACAAGTTGAGAATGTGTATTCACCTTCCCAATCACCCCTGCATATTGATGAGCAAAGAGTAGTAGAGAAATTGTTACAGATGAGGAGTGTGGGGAAAATATATGTCACTCATAAGGAAATTGAAGAAGGCATGCCAGATGCACCTAAGAAGGTTTAGATGGACTTGACTGTTGAAGAGTTTTCTTTTAAGGAGTTGGATTGTCTGACTAAACAAGTTAGTGATTAGTTCATCACTGATGACAATTTTTTAATGGCCAGAGCATTCATACAATTCCTATGGAGTAACCACATTAACAAATTCAAGGAAGCATACCAGAAGCAATAATAAGAATAACCTGATAGGGATTTAAATGATATTAAAGATGAGGTAAAGCATAACCTGCTAGAGGAGTTTGAAAAAGACACCCCTGAAGAGGGAAGGGAATTGGTTATAAATCAAGTGTTCTTATTCTGCTAGAGTGGGACATAGCTAATGCTATTGTTTTTAAGGTAAACAAACAAAGATTGTACATGACACTCAAGAAGTAGCT